>LPNX010693473.1:164199-237771 GCA_001517045.1 Pseudotsuga menziesii
GAGATGATGGTAATTAATGCTCCACTGATGTCAATTAAACTTAGGATAGTGGTTTAACTAGGCCAATTTGACCGAAAGAGTGTGTATGATGGTAAATGTCTCCAACACATGCATCCCTTCATACATGATTTCTTCAACGTCCTTTGGAACCCATTGGCTTGGCTTCCAATGTCCAACTAAGGACTGATTCAATAATACAACATAACCATGACATCTCTTGGAGCCTATTGGATTATACACTAATGTCCAACTAGGGCATATCATTAAACTTTGTGGTTAATAGGCATCTTGAACAAGATATAGGAACCATTCCTTATTCCAATTCCTACAATGATCCTTATGCTAGGCATGAAATAAATAAGCATACACACGTACACATCATTCACATATTTCTCTATCAAAATAAGACATATACACATTTTCTCATGCGTAATAGTATTAAGATTCATCACTTATCTGAAATCAATTGTTGGCAATTAGCTTTGTGGCAACCATGCTCCACCCAACCGTAGGTAGTTATGCTCACAAATCTTTCAGCAGAACCCCACCCCCGAGATGAGACTCATGCATTCACCGCTAGACATCTCTTAGGGTTCTGGGTTCATAGGATCATGCACATGACAATCGATATTTATTGGCTTTCAACCAAATCCATGTCAATCTGTGCAATTCATTCCTTGGCTTCATTCTACTAACACAACAATAATAAACGTCAATGTCCTCTATGCTTAGAATTCCACCAAGTCAATTTCATACCTATTTTCCATTTCATTGGAGTCGAGTCACTAGAGGCAAGTGGGACAAGATCAAAATACAAAATGGTTGCAGACCTGGCTTGAGCACTCTGGCTTCACACTAGCCTAATTACCGTTGTGCGCTAGTCCAATGGGATGCTTTGCTTATGGTTCTGGACGTGGTCTACATCCAACCAACAACTCCCTCAGTTGGAAAAATGACTAGCTGCTTCAACCTTTTCTATTGCAATTGGTTTCACTCTGCACATGATCGTTCTCCTCTTCCTGCCCCTCTCCTGCATGTTCTCCTTCCTTTCTACCCCTCCGAGAGGTAATTGCACCACCCTGTTCCTTCCTGAGAGTGCGTGCTTGACCGAACCTCACATCACATTTGCAAGATAAGGGAGGAAGAGTGGGATACATACGATTCCAACTGACAGCATCCCCCTTTCTAGTGCAGTTGGCCCATATTGTCTTAATTCTATGGGTTGGACTTCTCCACCAACCTTCCTCATGCATTCAATGATTGAGGGAAACAATTAAGAAGGTAGGCAATTGGTCACTCCAAACTCACAACAAGATTTCTCCTCGGTTAGCAGGGCTAAAACAAGATTATAAACTTGGATTAATATGTTATTTACTAACCCCCCCTCTCATTGTCTTTGGTGAACACATGAGACCCCGATCTTCCAGTGTTCCGGCTTCAGCCATGGCTAGTTGGAGTTTTATATTAACATTTAGAAATATGCAATGATTTCTTCCACACAACACTCATAATCATTTACATAAAAGTTGTTCTCTACAAGATTAGATGGATCACACCTTGGGTATTGGCAATCCCTTGCGCCTAGCCTCTGTGTATTTTCCATATAATGTTTTTCATCTTAGATAAGTATCTTGCTTTTGCTCGAGTTATATTACCTTCTTAATGGGTACCTTGCACCATATCAACCTCTAACTCATCATTGCCAAAATATAGTCACTAAAATGAAGCACTAGAATGTATATGTTAAGAATAATGTATTTGACTTTCTCCCTTCCGTATCCATTGTGTCTTTTAACTTTAAAAATACAATATTTTGCTCGTATGCGGGAATGCCTTAAAGTATATCTTGCAATATAGATAATGTATTAATTTATTGATAATATTATAGTTATGGTTTATTTTGCTAGAAAATAATTTGTTTATGTCCTTAACCTATAGTATTTGGGGGATATTAGTTCAACCATGAGGAGGTTAATTTTTCTTTAGACTATAGTTTTAACATTGTTGTTTAGAGTTTATATTAAAAATAATTTTCAAAAGCATATTTAGTTAAACTGTTACTCGAGGCTGACATTTGCCTCGTTTTGTGTTTCCCATCCTCTGGTGGCGGGCAGATGTCAATCAAATTTAATGTCTTAGACATGCTAGGCATTGAAATCTGTAATGACCACGAGTACTGGGGTCGACGCATTAAATTAATAAAACTTTCTTGTTTTCTATTGAGGCGTGCATCTCCTCTTCGACCTTTCACTTTACGCGAAAAAAGCAGGTCGGTGGCCTCCAAATTGAGGTGACTCTTCCTTTAAATTTCGTCATTGTGGTTATGACTTGTGAGAGTCAGTTATTAATGGAACAACTTCTATTTTTCCAACTAACCAATACTTTTCCTTTTCTATTTTTTCAATGAGCCAACTCTTTTTTGCAGCGAGATTAAAATTTATATTTTACTTGTTTATTCATTAATATATTCTGATAGTTGAGATAACGATTTGAAGAAGAATTTTAAAAATATTTTTTTCTTGCTTATTTATTAATTATGTCGAAGGCATTGTTTAAGGGGACGGTTCCTTTGGTGGCTTCGTTGTCTGTCGACGACCTATGAGGAGCCGCCCCTTGTCATGTCAAAAAATAGTTTTAAAAGTAGTGATGAGTCATAGACAAATGCAAAGCTAGCAGTAGTTCCCGGTCAGATAGCAGGTCCATCGGCAGACAGATCTAGTGAAACAATATTATCTTCCCACAAACATAACAATCAGAACTAGAGAGGCCAGAGAGAGCACTTCCATTTGTTGATTCTTTACGGACATAGATAGGCTAGGGAACAGAGACAAAGGCAAGGAACTTAGTCCAGCATAATCGAGACCGATATAGCGTATATAATACTTCTATGATTGAATGAAATATGGTTTCTAAGCGATGCCATAGTTCTAGAGATATCTCTTCTTAGAAGGAATAACGACCCACTATCGTCCTACTGCAAAAACAATTATTTACTGGTCCATTGGTACGTCAGTCTGGAGCTGGCCTGGAAGGGAGATGTTCCTGCATCATACTACCTAGGTAAATGAAAAAAGCATGATCTTGTGTTGAGACTCCATGTCACCACCAAACCTCATTGTTGCTCGCTTTATGCTCATGTAATCCTGGCATGTACACAACACTAACATGTGCATCTTCTAAGTTAAGGCGAATGACGAATGAGCATAGTATCTTCAATATCTCAACCTCCGAAGGCTGTCATCGCAATGATTGGGAAGAATGTGTAGAGTAACAGCAACGGTAATGATATCCTTGGCAGCGGTGATCCTCTTTTGCGACTCGAAAAGAATTATTCTCTCTAGTAGATCCGCTGCACTAGGGGCGCACGAGAAACCATGCTTCTCAAAGAAGACATGGGCAATGCATAAGAGCGCCAACAAGCCTACCTAAGCGTTGGCCGCAAACTCTTTTTCTTCCCGCTGACGACATGACACTTGTGGATGAGAGCGTTAGCCACCATGTATGGATATCAAGTCTATTAAAAGCATACAATGATATAGTTTATATGCAATCCACATCCATTACAGTGTATAGTACCTTGGCTGAGCCTTTTTCAATGCCAGGCGGCGAGGACCTCCGAAACAGCGTATAACCCAACTTCAAAATTTGAGGCCTGGATAGATGTCAAGCTGATTCCCTGGTCCAAACTTTTAGGTGCAAAACCAAGCATTCAACCAAGCCAACAATTTTCGAGGTGCAAAACCAAGTGGTGAATTTCGCAAAACCAGGTGGTTTAATCATCAAAAGGTTAAATGCTTTAGGTTATTAAATAAAAGATTCCTTGTGTGGATATATGAAGGTTTAAATTCATTAAATGGTTGAAATTGATGGTCAAAAGGTTGAATGCATAATGTGGATATTGTAAAGGGACTTTTTATATGTGGAAAAGTGATTGCTTATGTTTTTTTTTAAAGTAGAAAAGGGCATTTCTTTTATATTAAAGAAATGGATTACATCAATATAAATAATCTATACAACAGTCCTCCAAAACCCAAAAGTCCAATACAAGTCATTTACATTCAACCAAAAACCTGGGAACCCATGTACCCCAATCATTCCTCCTTCATGCTGTCTCACTAACCAGAAAAACAAAATTATACAGTAAATAGTAAAAAATTGTAAGCTAGTAGTAATAGAAACTATAAACATTCCACCCCCATGAACCAAAAAGGTCTCAACTCCAACAATGAACAAAAGTGGACGGTTAAAACTTCAAGTATTGAAAGATCTTGATAGTGGAGGAAGAAATCAACTCTCCTTCCAAAAATTCTGAGAATGTTAACTATCCCAAAATAGATAAAAGAGCCTCCTTGGACAATCTATCAGCCAAATGATTATGTTCTCTGTAGATATGTTGACAATCCAAGTGTAAAAAAGTATCTTTGAGTGCCATTGTATGAGTGCCCCAGTGTTCCAACTCCAAGACCTGCAAGGTGGCCACATTACACATCCAGTCCGTGATGATTTTGGAGTCTCCAAAGACTGTCAGTTCATGGGGAAGACCCATAGAAGATGCAACCAAGAGCAATCCCCAGAATGCAAGCAACTAAGCTTTGGTATTCGTGCAAAAACCACAACCCAAATTGAGGTGGAAAAAATGGGATTGACTGATATACAATACCATACCTGCACCGCCCAAACCACCTTGAGGTGCACCATCAAAATAACCTACAACAACATTCACCACAGGTGCCATGCCAATCCTTCAAATCTTCCTCACCCTGGTAAGATCAAGGAAATCAGTTAAAAGTTGTAAGACTCCCATCTTAACAAAGTGGATTGATTGCCTCAAATCCTGAAAGATCACAACATTCCTCGCTTTCTAGATGAGCCAAAAGCAGAACAGAGGTAAATAAAGAGGCTTAGTCCCAGCATTTAGCCATCTACTCACAAACTCCTCAAGAGAGGCAGCATCCCAAGAAAGAGAAATACCAAATTGTGTGGCTACGCTCTACCAAAGGGACATTCCAAGAACAAATGGTCCACATCTTCATTCCCCACAAAATGAAGATGACAGAGATTCAAGCCACACCACCCTTTCATTTGTAGAGTATCCCAGGTGTTCACTTTTTTGTAAATGCAGTGCCAAGTAAGCCAAGTAAAGTGATTTCTTATGTTGTTAAATAATGTGAGTTATATGTTCATGTATTATGTTTCATGAAGAAATTAATTTTGACGTGATAAAATAAATCATGGTGTGAAGCTTTCTCTAATATCAAATTGATTTTAAATTTGTCTTATTATTATATCATTCCAAAAAAATTGTTTTTAATAAACGAAAGGAAAAAAGCATTAACAAAACAAGTAATCAACAATATTGCAAAAATGAAAATATCTGACTAATACCCACATAAATCCATTTCAAAATGAAAATTTCATGCCTAAGAAAAAGTACATATTTTAGTAATATATGGCAATTGGTACGATAAAAGGAGAAATGGAAAATTAATCAAAATTGAAAATTTCCTTACCCTTCCTTTGTTCGATCAATCAATATACCTTGCCCTCAACCAACAAACAATTTTATTTTTTTCCAAATTTAAATTTGTATAGAAAATTAATAGCTTTATTTGTTCTTATTTTAAAAATATATTGTTTAAATTACTCAACAAATAGGCCATGGATTATACTATCGGGGCAATAGTCTAATAGGAGCTTTCCAGGGATGGGAGCAAGTGAAACTATGGATCCACTGGATCAAGGTAAACTGGTGTTTATTCTGCTTAAACTGTTATTGGTGGTATTACCGTTTGTTACTAGTGAATAAGTAGTAAGTCCTACCCGTACCACCTTGCTTCGTTTAGTCACTTATTCCTCGGGATATTACTCCTATCATAGATACCAACCCGGAGGAGTAGTATTATATTAACGTATGACCAAGGGGAATGGAAGGGACCATCGGGTTCACCTCCACCGATACCTATATCACTGAACCTTCTCTAAATTTTATTAAAATAATTTTTAAAAAATAGCAAAATTAATAATTTAATTGTTTCAAAATTAAAATATATTCAAACAAATCATATTTATAAAAAAACATTTAATATTAACTTTTATGGGGTCTCATCTTATTGGCTTGAGAGTTGGATTCATTATGGTCTTTAGAATAGGCCTCTAAGTAACTGAGTTATGCCCTCATAACTTATTATCAACTATATATTAAATACTTATATCTCTACCAAATATATCCAGTATTTCTTTTTTATATCTAGTTTATTAAAAAAGATATTTAATATAATATTCAATTCATTCTATCAATTATATATAATGTACATAAATTGTTTTTATCATATATAATTAATATTGTTTTTTCTTAAATGCTCTATAAATTCAATATTATATTTATATACATTTCTTTATTCTTTATTGTATATAATTAAATTATTATGTTTTGTTTTATATAGTTTATAAATTTAATATTATTTTATTTTAAATTAACACAATAATATATATTTAAAATGTTATGTTTTGTTTTATATAGTTTAGAAATTTAATATTATTTTATTTTAAATTAACACAATAATTCAATATTATATTTATATACATTTTTATTCTTTATTGTATATAATTAAATTGTTATGTTTTGTTTTATATAGTTTATAAATTTAATATTATTTTATTTAAAATTAACACAACAATATATATTTAAATGGTTATGTTTTGTTTTATATAGTTTTATGTTTTGTTTTATATAGTTTATAAATTTAATATTATTTTATTTTAAATAAACACAACATTATATATTGTAATAAAATGATTTATTAACTTATTATATCAACTTTTAATAAATTGTTTTGTTTTATATAGTTTATAAATTTAATATTATTTTATTTTAAATAAACACAACATTATATATTATAATAAAATGATTTATTAACTTATTATATCAACTTTTAATAAATTATTTTGTTTAAAAAAATTAACGTACAAGTTTTTAAGATTACATTTTATATATAAGTATTTTAATACATAAATGTTTCATTAGGATTTATATCACAAAAAATAATTTTAAGCATGTTATGAGTATTTTTTTTAGAAAAATATGTGGAAAGTTAGTAATGGACATTTTTTGAAAACAAATATACTCACATTGCAACCAATACACCATGATGTTAGTAGGGAGCACCACTCTCTTGTTATTGCCCTCATTTGTTTAATGATCATGATATTTTAGGCTTTATATGTTTTTGTGAACCACTTCTACCAACATGTATAAGATATTAATTTTGTATAGAGATATTTTTTATGTCATAAAAAAATTCCAAGAAACATAAACATATCTTTGGCATATTAAAGGAGAACTATGTAATATAGTAAATGAGAACATTTCCAACAATACTCAAATATACATTTCACTCTAAAATACAAAATATATATTTTCAATGAAATATTTAAGGAAGAAGACTAAATGTTATAAAATTTCGACATTTGTTATTTGTTATCATTTGATTTTGATGATGCACTTTTTACTAAAATTGTAGTTCTTGGTTGTTGAGGTTGATTTTGGCATTTCCTTGTTTTCCATCATTGGAATCCAATTTACAACGAACAATATTGCAAACAATCATAACAAATACATGCTCCGAGCATTGTCTATGTCTATTGCACGATGTTTTGCAAATTTCAACAACGGTTTAGATGCACAACAAGAATATGATGGGATTTCTTTGTGTAGGGAAGCGAGCAATGTTATCCTACAATTTATGGGTCCAATCATGATTAGTAAATGGTGCACTTGGATTGGTCATGCAAATTGTATATACACCTGGATCTAGCCCTCTTAAGTTACCAACCTATGTTGTCATGGCATTTGATAATTACATTAGTCGTCTATGAGACTAATCTCAACCAAAGCACATACCAATTCCAACCATAAATTGAAGTAACAAGAGACAAATCCCCCTCAAGATGGATTTTTTTTTAACAGAAACAGAAAGGAGGATAATATTAACAGGCTGTGCACAGCCATTCATTACAACAGAAGAAGGAAATATAATGCCGGCAGGTCAAAATTGCTGCACATCTGGCTTGTCCTGAAAGTTTCCCATAAGGTAGAGCATATGATCGTTCCAAAATTACAAAAGATGCGGGTAGTATATACCCTCACAAACTGGCTACAAAGCAGAATGCAAAGAAACATAACCCAAACAAAATTGAAATAGAACAAACAAGAGACATAACTTAATTGCCTTTCAGAGTCCTGGGTTGCAGAACTGATTCTTCTTCCATGGGTTGTTCAGCTGTTTCATTTACTCCATTAACCCTGCTCTCCTGGTTCATAGAGATGAGCTTCTCGAGGTCTTCCTCTATTCGTTCCACTCTGCCCAGCAGCTCGCGCAGGTTGCTCTCGAGATCTTCTGTTCGGGCGCCATTATTACTGACCTCAAGCGATGTGCGACTCACAGTTTCACTCATACTTTTAATTTCCTTGGCCATTTCTTTGTTGTCCATTACCCCTATAGCAGTCATCTCGTACAGCCTGCACAGATTCTTTTTTATGTCCAGCAGTCCAGCATTATCACCAAAGTGAGCCATTCCTCCAGAGTCAGGCGTTATTGCTATTCGAGAAAATTGAATGTGCAGAGGGAAAACAGAAATGTCCTGGTTCTCACCCCAGCGCACTGAATAAACACTCCAGAGGTTGGCAATTTCTTGTTGCAAAGCAGAAACACTAAGATTGTCTGAGCAAGACAGTGTTCCCAGAGCGTCGTTCTTCCAGCCAGAGCAGAGGCATCCCAAAATCTTATCCTGACTGTCTGCTCGAGAAGAAGAAGAATCAATGTGACTATCGATGTCCCAGGCTGCTGAGGGATAACTACATTGGCATAAGGAGAAGGCAGACAGAGCAAGGCGCTCCTTTACAAAGGCACGGATGAGGGGGAGCCCATGCCAAGGGATTCCCAGCAGTCTCCCACTCCCTACTCCAGCTACCACATTCAGCAAGAAATTCATAGAGCCGGGAGAGCCGTGACCAAAATCCAGAACATTACAATGGAGCGATTCTAAGCAAGGAGGCGACATAGAGATAGGGATGAAGGGCCACCGATCGTGCGAAAAGGAATGGCAATTAATTGAAGGCCTGGAGTGTTTTAAAATAGCTGCTGTCGAGGAGGGAAGAACGACCCACACGACCTTCAAAGGGGGGCAAACGAGACTTGTCATTGAATGCAGGGAGCCGCCAAAAGGAGGGGGGAGGTGAGAGCCAGCTGGAGGGGGGGTGAAGTGAGAGGAAAGGCGGTCGAAGGAGGGGATAAGGAGAAGGAAAAGGGGGGGGAGGAGAAAGAAGCAAGGGAGAAGGGAGAAGATAAGAAGGGGATAAGGATAAAGGCCTATAATAAACCTAATGTGTTCTCCAAGAGATAAGGGCTTCACTTTAGAAAAATGCATGAAGAGAGTGCGAGAAAGAATACTAAAGCTTCTCGTCATGGAATGTATTTGAGGTAGGAAGGCTCGCCATCCTGACTGTAGTGGCCTTGAGGGAGACTGGCTCCGACGTTAGCCATGATATCTGCTTCCTTATTATTACGACGAAGAATGTGAAAAACCTCGAAAGATTGAGGCAGAAGAAGCTTTGCTTTTTTATATAATCGACAGCATTTAATATCTCCTGAGGGATACCCATTGATCATCTTATAGATGACATGCCTTGAATCTCCAAATATCAGGACCTTCCGGAGATTTTTGTCTCGAATGAGATGGAGACCCTGGAGTAGAGCCATCCATTCAGCTTCATTGTTGGTTCTAGAGCCAAGTCCCCGGGCAAATCTTTGTTCCACTTGTCCTCCGGGATCCACCAAGATCCCACCCGCGCCTGCCACCCCTGGCCCCTCAAGATGGATTGGGCATTGACTATCCATAAATATCAAGGATTAACATTAATAAGGCCAACCATTGACACTAGTAACAATGAACATTAAGGATTGACCTTCACATCAATGCCACATACTACAACATTAGAATAAATCTAAATTACACCATCGTTCTCCTTCAAACATTATGCAAAGATGATAGACACTTCATATTTATCACTTCAAAAAAAGCAAGAGGCACTCCTTCATTCCCTGTCTCTTTCACACTTCAAATTTCAATCCTTGGTCTCTACACTCCCCCTACCAAATAAAAATACCAATGTTGATTTCCAATATATTTAGAGCCAAACTTGATCACTACCTAGCCCTTTATTAATGTTTCTCACATATGCATACTTTTTGTATGGCAAATTAATGTACAATTCATTTGATTTGCCATCAATTACATGGGTTTCTATTTATTGCTTATTAGTACTTGCACAGAGTTTTTTTTTCAATTTCATTGACTGATGTCTTTACCATAAATTAGCTAGATTTGCTTTCAAACTCAGAATTATATTGTTTATGTACACACAACTTTCTCTCATTTTACAACATATTGAAGTTTTTCTGGGCCTTCATTTCCATGACTTTAAAGGTTTGCTAGTTTATTTTTAATTGTTATTAAAAGTAGATTTGTGGATGCTTAGTCAATTGAATTTAGTTGTTATAATAATTGGGAAATTTTTTTTTTTTTAAAGGTTTAAGAATCAGAAAAATATATAAATATTATTGTTTAAGAATCAAATCAATAAAGTGACAAATTTCTATTTAATTTTTTTTTATAAATTGGCCAACATTATAATAAAAAAATATATACTTCAATATTTTAAAGCCTTTTAAAATATAAAATTCATAAAAATACATTTAAATAATTTTGAAAAAAAGTTAATAAATTTCAATTTTTTAATAAGTTAATAAATTAATTTTTTAATAAAAGAAAAAAAATTCAATTGACTAAAAAATTTAAATTTACGTGTATAAATTAATTAAGTAAAACATTAAGCAAATATTAAAATAAAAAAGTGCACTCGTCGAAGCCTGTGGAGCGCACTGTGCTGGACGCTTGTCTGCGAAGCGTGTCTCTTGGACGCCCGTCTGTGGAGTACGCCGCCTGTTGGACGCTCCTACGGAGTGCGCCTGTGAAGTTCACTGACTGCGCAATTGTGACAGTGCGCCTCTGCTCCAAGACGCTTCCCCTAAGGGAGCTCCCTAAGTACCGAAAACTCCAAGTAACTCCCGTTCCATTCTTCCTTGGCTAGATTCCGCCTTAGCCTTCTACACATTTGGGAGCCCGTTTAATGAGGAGCGTCATGGCCACATAGTCGACTAGACCAAAACGACTTCCTTGAAGCGATAACTGAATTAGGGGTCGTTTTAATCGACGCCCCCACCCAATCGCCCATCCAAACGTTGAGTGGTGTCCTGGGTTGAGTTTAGAAAACATGTACGTTCAAGCCATCCAATGGACCAATAGCGAATAGCGAAGTCAGCCGTTGACTTCGCTGTTGATCCGTTGGATGGCTTGAACGTATGTACATGTTAGTTAAGGATGGCCTGAAACCCATGTCAAGCGCCCAACACTTGCGTGTTTTGGTCAAGTGCCCGTTTTGCATGGATCTCAGAAAAGTGAATTTCCAAGCCCAAAGTCTGTGTTGGATGGACCTCTTCAACAAGGGATTCCAAGCTTGCTAACACCAATGAGGTTATAACAAACTTCCATGAGCTGAGAGAGAAGACAAGAAGCCGGTGATTGTTTTGCAAAGCTTTAGAGGTGGTTAAAAGGAGTGAATGTTTTTGAGAGGGCATATATTTGTGTACCTATATACTATAGTATGCACTGGAGTTTGGCAGTAATTTGTCTCCATGCAAGAGAGGAGAAAATTAGTCCTATTATTCTTCACCTAGATTCATTGGGTCTTCATACAAGTAACATCATATTTCATAATATTCGAAACTTTTTGAAAGCTGAATGGGAGAATATAAACCAAGCATGGGTCCCTACTCATATTCCCATTGAAGAAAGTGTATGGAAAACGTTGACTAGAAAAATTAAGACCAAAAATATCTAGGTACCCTGTAAGAAATGATTATGATTGTGATTTGTTTGTTCTCCACTTCATTTCATGGAGCGCTTCATCACCAAGGATTATAATTTTTTATTTGCATATGTTTAGCAGAAAGTGGTTCGGACCTGGTGAAGCTTCTGGTTTGAGGGATTTCATCAAAACCTATCTTGAGAAACATTTTGAAGATGTAAAGAATAAGAAGTTTTATGTCATTTCCAGTTAAAAAGTTGTGTTGTGTCAGGAAGCTTGTCAAGAATACTGAGTTTTTTTAGCTTCTGAAAAGTAGATGTGACGATAATCATTATTCAGTAAATTGGGTAGAATTTCTCTTACCAAGTAGATATTTTCTCCATGTTTCATGAGAAATTAAGCAGTGCAACAACTTTTGGTGGTGTGATGGCGGCGGAATGATTGACAACATTTTAGATACTACAATGTGGAGCTACCCTTCCCATCGTATAGATCATTAGGTTTTTTAATCGGCGTGAAGACCATTATAATGTTATTGCAGAAGAAAATAATACATGCATTAAAATCAACATTGGAAGCCAATGTTCTAAGAAATCCAAGATGGCCATGGATTTTGGGAATAAGAAGTTGTTGTTTGAGATTGTAAATGAAATCTTGGCCCGCGGAGTCCACCTAGGTTTGGAAAATGTATGGTAGACAACAGTAATAGAGAGAATTCACATTGCCCTTTTATATATGTAACAAACTTAGAAGATTGTTACAAAAAGTAGGGGGTTTCCAGGTTACCAATATAAATGAGTGGTGAAGAGGTCAGTTTTCTCCTTTACAATGGAGATACTTACACAGGAGGATGCCATTGCTACATTGCATGGGAAGGTGGAGTTTCATGAACATAAATCCGAGTGAAACAAGTCGAACCATCGAGTAGACTAAGCTTGCTTTGAGAAAGCGCCTCACATCATGTATTATTGTTTTTATATCTTAGAATTTGGGTTGTACTAGCATCTATGCTTTTTCTAGATTTCACAAGGATGAGACAAGTGCAGTGTAGAGATTGAATTTACGGCAGTCTTCCAAATTCAAAATAAACAATTATAAAGAAAAAATAATATAAAAAATTGGTTGATGTATGGATAACTAGTAACTAATGCATGCATAACTTTTAGCTGATGCATGCATAACTGGCAGTACGTAGCATAAAAACCCTTTAACTAGAACAAGTAACATATAACTTATTTATTGTGGCACTTAACTTGTACCCTATGGGTGTTCATCGGTCACAAGTTAAGTGGTTGTGACGCATACTTCAAGTCATGCCAAGTGCATAGGGAATACATACCACATAGAAGATATTTCCACATAAGACTAGCAACAACCATGTTAATATTACCAATGTATCCAAATACATCGATAGCCCTATATTATACACATAAATAATGTTTTTCTCTAGAATATGTGCATAATATAGGTATATCCATGTGTATTCAGACATATTAATGATATTATTGTAGTTGTTTCTAGTAACAGGTGGGAAGGTAGAAATATTTCCAAAATATTAATAAATTAATGTTATTTAATTATTTATAATATATAATTAATTAATAATAATATCATTTAATTTTAAATAGTATTAATAAAATGATAATATTTAATTACTATAGGAAAAACATTATTAATGTGTCACATTGATAATGTTTTTCCTTATAGTATGTGCCAAATATATCACTAGCATAATCACTTAACTTGTGGCTTGTGAACGCTGATATAGTTACTTGTTCTTAACTTATTCTAGTTAAATGAGTTATCTCTCACAAAGTACGAGTTATTCATGCATAAGCTAGGAGATATACATGCATCAACTACCAGTTATCCATTCATCAATTATTTTTTATATTCTTTATTTTAATAATTGTTAATTTTGAATTTGCAATGACTACCATAGAATCAATCTAGAGAGTACACTTGTCTCAAAATCGTGCAATCTAGATAAAGCATAGGTGCTCGTCCACCCAAAATCTCAAATAAAAATACACATCTTCAATATTATTTATTATATATTTTAGGCATATTTGTTTTTTAATATCTTTACTAAAAGTTATATTAATATTATTTACTAATTAATTAAATAGTATTATTTTATTAATACAATTTATCTTAATCATATTATTTAAACAATTAATTATAATATTATAATTATTAAAAAAAATATTGATTAATTAACATTGGAGATATGTCTAACACTATGATATACTATGATATGCCTTGGATATAGTTACCAACATTATGATAGATTTGGCATATTAATAATGTTTTTTTCTAATGTTTAATATTATTTTTTTCCCTAATAAATGATATTTTTAATTACTTATAATATAATAATATCTTAAAAATATTATTAAACCAAAATAATATTAATATGGCACATTAATTTTATTTGTATTGAAAGATATTAAATATAATAGTTAATTATTTAATTGTAGTTTAATTAGTTATTAATTAATAATATCATTTAAGTATAATGATAATACTTTTAATAAATATATAATATATTATATTTTTATAAAAATATATTAGCATAATCGTATTAATTATGTCGATAGGCGTATATATCTTAGAATTTTGGGGTAGAATACCTTCTATGATTTTTCATTTACGGACGATAATGAGACAAGTGTATTGTTCAGATTGATTCTATGGGCGTCGTCCAAAGTTCATAATTAATAATTTCAAAAAAATAAAAAATAACTTAGTTAACATCTTATAAGTAAAGTTCGTGATAGTTGGAAAAATTAAACTTCGAGTTCAACTATTTGATTATAGATACAATTATGAGCTTAAATCCATTGATGATGCAACTATTAGCTTAATGTAACTCCAATCATGACTTTTACTTGAAGTGCAATTGCGCATATAATAACATTTAAATTAATTATTAGATACAACTATTAGTTGGAAAAATTAAACTTCAAACTTCAACTATTCCATTATTAGAAACAACAATTCTATTAATATATACAGCTAGATACAACTATTCTATTAATATATACAACTATGAGCTTAACTCCATTGATGATACAACTATTAGCTTAAATTCAACTCTAATCGTGACTTTTACTTGAATTGCAATTGCTGATATATTAACTTTTAAATTAACTATTAGATACAAATATTACCTTAATTCCAATTATTCTACAACTATTAGCTTAACTTCAACTCTAATCGCTTAAGGCTTAGTCGAAGTACATTTGACATCTAGGAGTCTAACTAATGTGCGGTCATGTACACAAACTCCTAATAAAATCGTTAGAAATCCTAATAAACTCCTCCATCCGGTAGTTGGGCATCTAGCTAATTACATTAATAGACATTTATATCTTAGAATTTTTACGCTGATAGGCGTATATATCTTATAATTTTGGTGTGGAATACGATATATGCCTTTTCATCTACAAACGATAATGAGACATGTGTACTGTCCAGATTGATTCTATCGGCGTCAATCCAAAATTCATAATTAATGATTTCAAAAAAATAAAAAATAGCTTAGTTAACATTTAATATGTAAAGTTTGTTATAGTTGGAAAAATTAAACTTCAACTTCAACTATTCGATTATTAATACAACTATTCGATTAATAGATACAACTATGAGCTTAAATCCATTGATGATACAACTATTAGCTTAATGTAACACCAATCATGACTTTTACTTGAACTGCAATTGCGGATATATTAACATTTAAATAACTATTAGATACAACATTATTAGAAACAACAATTCAATTAATATATACAACTAGATACAACTATTCTATTAATATATACAACTATGAGCTTAACTCCATTAATATACAACTATTAGCTTAACTTCAACTCTAATCATGACTTTACTTGAAGTGCGATTGCTGATATATTAATTTTTAAATTAATTATTAGATACAAATATTACCTTAACTCCAATGATTCTACAACTATTAGCTTAACTTCAACTCTAATTTATTAAGGCTTAGTCGAAGTACATTTGACATCTAGAAGTCTAGCTAATGTGTGGTCGTGTACACGTCTCCTAACAAAATCGTTAGAACTCCTGATAAACTCCTCCATCTGGCAGTTGGGCATCTAGCCAATTACATTAATAGACGTTTATATCTTAGAATTTTGGGATGGACTACCATCTATGAATTTTCATCTATGGGCGAGAATGAGACAAGTGTACTCTCTAGATTGATTGTACGGGCTTCATTCAAAATTCATAATTAACAATTTAAAAAAAAAAACTTAGTTAGTATGTGATAAGTTCACTTCATGATAGTTGGAAAAAATAAACTTCAACTTCAACTTGGTAATTAAAACTCCAATTATGATGATGTACAACTATTCAATTATTAGATACAACTATTAGATTAACTCTAACGATGATAAAACTTTAACTTAACTTCAACTCCAATCACAATTTTAACTTGAACCGTAATAGCTGATATATTAACTTTTAAATTGACTATTAGATACAACTATTAGATTAACTTGAATGATTTTACAACTCTTAGCTTAACTTCAACTCTAATCGCAGTTATGTTAGATTAACTATTATATAACTATTCATAATTTAAAAATATATTTGTCGGCGTATTTTGAACATATTAATCTTATTAATATGGTTGTTGCTAGTATAATATGGTTGATATACTCTATCGGGTACATTATTTAATATGGGAAAAATAATAACAATGTCAAGTCAATAGGCCTATATCAACCATATTATTAATAATATAGTTATGTTTGTTAACGACCAACTTCGAATCAATAAACAATTATTATACATTAAAATTTAAATACAAATACAAATAATAAAATTAATTATAATATTCATATAATAATATTAAAACAAAAATATATTACTAAAAACAAAATAATTATAATTATTTTTATATGATTAATAATATCAAAAATTTATAATTAATATGAATGATTAATATGATTAAATCATAATAATAAATATTGTTATAATACAAATTTTAATATAGAAATTAATGTTTTGATAAGAAAAGAATAAAAAATTAGTCCCGATGATGATTAACATTAAGTGAAACCAATTTGGTTTATCAAACCTTAAGAAAATAGAAAGGAAGTATTTGAATGGTTAAAAAGATTAGCAAGAAGTGTACCTAAGCCACCATGGTTTTGACAAGTTAGAAGATCATGGAGGTTAGAATTGTAGGAAATATTAGGAAACTGCAATTTAATGTGGATGTGGAAAATGTTTTCCTCTCAAAGTGTTTTAGGAATTGACCAGCGACATGTTTTGCTACGAAGTTTATAATATTATTTAATAGATAATGTTTAGTAATTTACATAATAAATTTAATATGATTAATAATAACAATTTTATAATTAATATTAATGATTAATATAATTAAAGCATAATAATAAATATGATTATAAAATGATTAATATTATAAAAAGGAAAGAATAAAAATACTAGATAAAGTTTAATCATTTATAATTTAGAAGGAATGAATAATGTAAACAATAATTTATATTTAATGAAGGGTGGAAATTGATTATATAAATGTTAATGTTAATCATGGTTGGATATGGTTGACCATGGTTGGTTATGGTTGACTTAGTTTGGCCATAATTGACTATTGGTTGATCATGGTTGATTTTGATTGAACTTGGTTGACCATAGTTGCCTATGGTTGTTTATGGTTGAATTTGTTTGACTATACTTGATTTTGGTTGACTAATAGGATATTGTTAACTACGGCCAATCATGGTTGACTATACACGACTATGGTTGACTTTGATTGGGAATAATTGACTTCAGTTGACTATGGTTGACTTTGTTTGAATGTGGTTAACTTTAGTTGAATAATTGAATATGGTTGGCCATGGTTGGCTATGGGTGACATTGTTTGGTCGTAATTGATTATTGGTTAACCTTGTTTAACTTTAGACTATGGTTAACTATGGTTGACTAATTGACTATGGTTGACCATATATAACTATGGTCGACTAATTGATTATGGTCGACCATGGTTAACTATGGCCAACTATGTTTGGCCACAATGGAATACTGGTTGAATATTTTTACTTTTTACTTTGGTTGACTATGGTTCACATTTGTTAGCTATGGTTGACTTTGGTTGACCATGGTTGACTATGGTTGATCTTGGTTGACTAATTGACTATTCTTGATTGCTGTTGATCATGGTTGGCTATGGTTGGTTATGAATGACCATGGTTAACTATGGTTGACCATGATTGGCCATGGTTGACTTTGGTTGATTTCAAAATCATATGGTTGACTTACTGGCTTAATTATTTGTGACACAACATTTGACTTTAAAACGATATGGTTGAATATAATTCCATTATTGTTTGACTGTGGTTGACCTTGGTTGAATATGGCCCATTTATGGTTGACTTTGTTTAACTATGGTTAACTTTGGTTGAGCATGGTTCACCGTGATTGCCTATGGTTGACTTTGGTAGACATAAGGGTTAACTTTAAAATCATATTGTTGACTTTAGTTATGTTATAGTTGAATTTGATTAACTTTGGTTGAATATAGTTGAATTTGGTCATCATGATTAACTTTGGTAAACACAAAGGTTAACTTTAAAATCATATGGTTTATTATAATTTCGCTATGGTTGACTATGGTTGACTTTGGTTAAATATGGTTAATTATGGTTGGCCATGGTTGATTTTAAAATCATATGGTTTACTTGTTGGTGACACAAAATTTGACTTTAAAACCATATGGTTGATTATAATTTCATTATTGTTTAACTATGGTTGACCTTGGTTGAATATGGCTGTCTATGCTTTACTTTGTTTTACTATGGTTGAATTTGGTTCAGCATGGTTCACCATGATTGAATATGGTTGACTTTGGTAGACACAAGGGTTAACTTTAAAATCATTTGGTTGATTATAATTCCACTTTCGTTGAATATGGTTGACTTTGGTTATGTTATGATTGACTTTGATTTACTATGGTTGAGTTTGGTTGAATATGGATGAACATTAGAGGAAATTTCAACTCAAAATGGGCCTCCTAAGGAAAATTAATAAAATAATAGTTAAAATAATAAAATAATATTTATTAATTTTGGAGGAAGAAAAGAAAAAAACTACTTTTTTGTTTGTATTTTTGACATATCTCCTTGTGTTTTTACTCAAATTTCGACCGGGAGAGCTCGTTGGATGTGGAATTAAATTGCGCATCCAACGAGCACCCACTCGACATACTTTTGACAAACCTCGCTACCCCAAAAATAAGAAATACCTGAAAAAACATGATGATGATGTTAAACATGATTATATAAATATTAATGTTAATCAGCACCCACTCAGCATATGTTAAATGTTAATTTTAAATTTGGTTGGTTCTGGTTGAATTTGGTTGATTTCAGTTGACCATAGTTGATTATGGTTGACTTTGTTTGATTTTGGTTGACTAATTGACTATGCTCGACTATGGTTGACCATGGTTGACCTGAATGAGTTTGGCTAACTTTAGTTGAATATCATTAACCATGATTGAATTTTGGTTGACCTTGATTGCTCATGGTTGACTATAATTGTTAATGGTTGAGTAACTTAACATAAATATTAATACAAAAATTTAATATTAAAAGTATGTTTCACCAATACAGTTAACACTTAGTAAAATTATGCAATGTCACATTACATGGACTATATTCACTTAAGTGAATTGAACTTGCACAAGTTTAAGTTTAGAATGTTAATATGGAATTTCAATTTAAACATGGATAAGCATGGTTGAAAATTCAAAATATTAATCTGGTATTTCAATTTAAACATGGATGAGAATGGTTGATCGTGATTGACCAATGGTTCTTCATGGTAGATCATGGTTGGGGATGGTTGATCATGTCCATTTTTAACTATTTCTTAGTATGGTTAGCTAAAAGATCATATTGGAAAGTGATATTAAAAATTTAGTAATGATTATCAAGATTATTAATATTAATATTTTCTAACTGACAACATTAACATTGTCTATCTTTTGTACATAAGTAGTAGTATTAATATTAATATTAATATCATTAATTTTGTTTTATTTTAAAATAACTTTTTATTCATTTTTTTTGTAAGTATGAAAAATATATTAAACAACAGAAACAAAATTTACATCACACATAGGTCTTTGGGGAGGTCTGAAACAATGGAGCCACCACCACATCCAATCAAAACTGTGTATCTATCTGAGAGTTATATTACAAAAAAATCCATTAACATATGGAGGCCAAACTATAGGCGTGAAATCGACAGTGACATTGTTCATGGAGTCATAAAACAAGAGCCTAGAAAGCAAATTAAAACCGAAAAAATAGAAAATAGAAAATGGAACCAGTAGGTGGCTGAGCCAGCTTCGGATTCCTCATTAGCAATAGACTAGGGGGTACTTCCTCTAGGATGGGGCAGCCACCATGGAATTCTTCTTCATAGGTCGAATTAGGAAGCTTAGCACGAAGTGGAGAAGACTTACAAAAAATCTCCTCATAGGTTGATCATCGATGTGATGGTGGTTGGCACCAGAAAGGGAACATTCATCATCGTTGTCGGCATTGGAAAAAAGATCCTTTCCCTTGACAGTCCCCCAGTGGCGCAACCGCTCCCAATTTATGTGTTACTCACGGTGCAAATCCCAATGGCTAGGCGCTTCTAGGAAGAGGTAGCATCCAACCTATTGAGCTGGGCTTCTAGTTCAATCAATTTTCTTTTGGCCGAGAGGACAGAGCTTCGAGTGTAATTCCAGTTACTCAGCATTTCCTCCATCAATGTACCCATTATATTTTTTATTAACCAGTAGTGGTTTATTTTTCCACCACCTCTTCCCCTAGCCAAATGCTCGGTGACCAGGAGGGACTCCAATTTATCAATCAGGGCTCTAACTAGAATGGAAACACCGGTATCATACCCTTCTTCCATCATCAGACACATACCACGTTGGGCTCGACTTCTTCCACTGCTTCCTCGGCGGAGGGTTTCGCATTGTCGGGACATGGTGAGTTGATCATGTTATTGCAGGTGCAAACGTCGAGTAGGGTGCCTCAGCTGCAAAGAAACCCATATGGACGAAGCAGAAGGAGGCTGAAAACAGACCCTACAAGCCAGAACCAGGAGAGGAAAATGTTGTTGGAGGTGCAAACTTGGAACAAGGTGCCTTGGTTGCGAAGAAACCCAGATGGAAGGATAAGAAGGATGTTGAAAATAGTCACTGCAAACTAGAACCTTGAGTGGGAGAATGAGTTGTCGCACATCCTCTTTCTGCTCCTTTAGCATGTTGGCCACAGGCTCTAGGTCTAAAGCCTTAAGGGGAGAGTTAATGTAGGTGGTACTGGAGAGTGTCCCAGCAAGAGAATTATCATTTAGTTTCACATGGTGGAAAGAGATGGTCTTGTTCTGGTTAAGATGGATCTCCAATCGGGAAATCCCTGCTCCAATCTCCAGCTGGATGAGAGCTTGGAGATCCGAGATCCATTGAGGATTTTGGATGTCACCGATAGAATAATTTATGAATCTCCTTCAACAATCAAAGGAAGAAAATACTTTTTGCTAGCGATTGCTATGCCTTCAATCAGTCCCTCTAGTTCAGCCGCATTATTACTGTCATGGCCGATATTCTCGAAGAAAATCAACAGAATGTCTCCAACATTATTCCGAATGACTCCTACAAACCCAACATTGCCAGGATTCCCTTTAGAGGCCCCGTCAAAGTTAAGTTTGTGGACTCCTTCTGGAGGGGGGAACCAAATATCATGATTGTCAATAACAACTTTTTATTCATTAATATTAACCTTAAACATTAATATTATTTTATATTATTAAACAATAATCTTATTATTAAATAATTGTTTTAAATATTATACATTACTCTTACTATCAAATATTATTTTTAATGATATAACTAATGATTTTATTAATATGAATTATAATAATGATGTTATTTTAATTTTACCCAAAGGGGTTGGATCCATTGAGTTTTTCACTAATGGGCAAGGTTCAATTCCAATGAGGGTCTAACCTAGAGCCATGGAGCACCTTTAGGTAGTGGTCGAACATGTGGTGCCACCTAGAGAGATTGTATTAAATGATATCGTGATCCATATACACATAAGTGAACCAAATCCCACCCCCATGTCCTCTTAACATTTAGTCAATTCTCGCTAACTCATTCAGTTAAGGTGTGGGTCTCGTCAGCAGGGCGACTTGGGTTCAATTCCCCTTAGGGGTGAGCTAGTTAGGAGGAGACACCAAAAACTCCAGCCATGTGAAGGGTTGGTGTAAACCAAGTTGGGTGCAATCCCTGAATGACTTTGATGGCTTAAATACCCCTGAGTTGCAAGTCTTAACCAAGGGTTCATTTCTACCGGTCCCGAATGACGAAAAATCGAACAAAAAAAATGTTATTTTAATTTTAATATTTTCTTAAATTAATATTAATATTAGTATTAATATTGTTTTTAAAAGTAATAGTTATGATATATTAGAAGGTGGTATAACCATAGAGACAAAACCAAGTTACAAAACGCCCTTATGGAAGCGAAAAATAGAGTTCAACTTATCTCAAGTTACGACCGAGTAGCTTTAAGCATAAATAGTAAACTAACAGTTTTAAACATAAACCGTTGAAACTAACAGATTAACGAGTTCCGCATTTCAACATAACCCTATTCCCAGACAACAACTTAACCTTAGAGTACTAATTCAAAACATAAATACATAAGCAAACAACTATTCAAAACTAATCTCCCCAACCAAGCATTCAATTATTTTCCTGTTCAGGGTGAGACGAGGAACCTGATTTGATTGCCGCTTCCATATTTTACTTTCAATGCCAACTTCTCCACCTTTATCTCCAAATCAGCCATCAGTCTGATAAACACATTCTCAGAGCGCTTAAATGCACGTTCCTTTCACAAGAAAGAAAGGTCTCTATCAACATTCTCCAGGCTCCTTCCTCCCTCAGTGTCAATTGTCTCCACCGTCCATTGGAGCTTCTTAATGTCTCTCTTAATGCCTCTGATATCAGACTCCACATACAAAGAGGGTGGGGACGATCCTGTAGATTCAGAAGACGCTTCCATCACGACCACCAGCACACTCCACTCTTCTACGCAATCACCACTTCTGCAAACCTCCCATAGCTCCACCTCGTGCCCGCTCCTACTGCAACCCAACCAAATCATACTCCCTCTACCCTTCTCCTTTCGCAACCTTATATCCTTTCCCTTCCACAATGTGAGATTCATACCACCCAAACTCATCATGCGAACCATTAAAACCTACATCACCTCACAGCTTTCGCATTACTTCGACGGGACTTAAAACCTTCCATGCGTAGAGGGATTGTCCTCCATAGTATCGCATTTTATAACAAACTCCCACTGCTCCAACTTGTGCACACATGCCAATTGAAGTCCACATCCTTCACCATGTGGCATGGTCACGCGTCGATAGTCTGAAGAGGTAGGATCCCCAGAACGCGGGCCCTTAAGGCCTTTATCCCCAGGGACTCAGGCCCAGTCCTATGGGGGAGTACACATTGACCGATTCCCATTAATCAGAAGTGAGCCAGAACTAAGAGTGGTTCCAACATTTGTAGCATGGTCTACTTCACCATTGTGAATCCAAAGGACGTGGTAGAACTCAATTTTATGGAAGGAATAAGCAAGAACCTGCATTTTTTTTATCAGCTGACGAAGGTGCATCTGGTTTGGAAGGGAATTCTCAGCTAGAGCTTGTATTAAATTTCTCGAGTCTCCCAATACTATTAGCTCTGAAATTCTCTGGTTTTTAGCTATTGTTAGACCTTGCCAAAGGGCTAATGCCTCTGCTATATTGTTTGTTTCCATTCCAAGACCCCAAGAGAAATTGGTTTCCATTTTTCCATTCAAGTTGATGAGAACCCCGCCCCCCCTACCGTCCCATGATTACCTTTAGAAGATCCATCCTTAAACGGTACCTTCAAATGAATCCGCCTCAGCCAAGAGTCAAAGTCCTTTCCCTCCATCCTAATTTCCCATGAGCTACCCAACCTGTTCTTTGCGGAGGCCAATGAGAGATTAGGGGACAGGCTATGAAGCTAATCGGACTTTGAGGGGGGAACATGACCATCAGAAGCTTCGCACCAGAGATGAGAGAGAGTCTCCCAATAACCCTTCAATTTTTGCAGCAACATGATTGGCCAACACATCTTTCCCTCTAAAGATTCGAGAGTTCCTTTCAAGCCAAATATTCCAAATAATAACCTTTGGTAGGGCCATCCAACAATATTTGGTTCTTTTGTCTTGAGGTTGTCGAAGGGAGAATTGGATGCCCAATTTATTAATAGAGAGTGAATATTGTCCAGAGGGAGTGAAGCTTTCCCTGGAAGAGCCAACTTCCAGACTTCTCTGGCATAGGGGCACGAGATAAAGATGTGCTCAACGAACTCTTCACTATTAAGACATAATGGGCATCTCGTTGGTCCCTCCCACCCCTTTTTCCTAAGATTATCCCCAGTCAAGATTCTACCGTGGGCTAAGGTCCATGTAAAGAAATCAATTTTAGGCATACTTTTCACAGCCCAGACACTCTTCCAGAGATCAGGATTCTCCATATTTCCAGGATTTGATAAAGACTTATAACCCTCTAAGGCTGAATAGCTCCCCGATTTGTCCCCCCATCCTCTTGTATCCTTATCGTTTCTTGTAATCGGGGATTTCCCTCGTAGCTTGGCAATAAGTAAGTTCTTGTCATTTTCCAAATGGATTGGACACAGAATATTCGAGCTCTTCCATGATTCGTCCAAATTCCAGTAGGTGAGCCGACAAATTAGAGATTAGGTCGGCCTCTAAAGGTCGTGTGGGTTGAATGAACCGATAGGTAGTTATTCATAACTATTTTGTAATCATATATAATAGGCTGTTGAGCCAAATACGAACTTGGTTCAGTTCTGTGTATGTATGGACCCTCATGTGATTCATTAATATAATCTGTTATTCTATCATCTATTCTTGTCTCTTGTCTCTGTATGAATATATGATTCTATATGTGTATTATTGGTAACCTTATGTGATCTGGGTGATTACAATAGTAGGGCCATCCAATAAGATTTGGTTCTTTTTCTCTTGAGGTTGTTGAAGGGAGAATTGGATGCCCAATTTATTAATAGAGAGTGAATATTGTACGGAGGGAGCGAAGCTTTCCTTGGAAGAGCCGACTTCCAGACTTCTCTGGCATAGGGGCACGAGATAAGGATGTGCTCAACAAACTCTTCACTATTAAGAAAAAATGGGCATCTCGTTGGTCCCTCCTACCCCTTTTTCCTAATATTATCCCTAGTTAATATTCTACCGTGGGCTAAGGTCCAAGTAAAGAAATCAATTTCAAGCAGAATTTTCACAGCCCAGACACTCTTCTAAAGATCAGGATTCCCCATATTTCCAGGATTCGATAAAGACTTATAACCCTTTGAGGTTGAATAGCTCCCCAATTTGTCCCCCCATCCTCTTGTATCCTTAGCATTTCTTGCAATCAGGGATTTCCCCCATAGCTTGGCAATAAGTAAGTTCTTGTCATTTTCCAAATGGATTGGACACAGAATATTCTAGCTCTTCTATGATCCATCCAAATTATAGTCTAAGATATCCCATAGAGTTGAAAGGTCATGACTATGGATAAAGTTTTTTATGTGCTCCAGTCCAAGCCACTGATTAATCGGGGGGTCGCCCATGATCGAGTCTTCCCACGCCAAGATAAGTTTCCCATTCCCAGGGATCCAAGTGAGTTTGGGGGAGAAGAAGGACAGGGCTTTTGATAGAATTGAGAAAATAACGGATCCTTTTCGAACCCTTGGAGGGTTGTCCAGACACCTCAGGCGGCTTCCTGAGAAATACTTTTTCCATAAGGAATTTTTGCACCAGGTCGACTCGCCGGAGATCATGTTCCAGAGAATTTTAGCTCCCAATGCTATATTTTATAGAGCTAGATTCCTGATTTGTAAACCACCTTGCGTCATTGGCTTAGATACCTTTTCCCATAACCAAAGGGAGCTTCTTCTCATTTTACTTCCCCTCTTTCCAGAGGAATTTTTTTAGCAAAGCTTCAATATTGGCTATAATCCATTTTGGGGCAAGGAGAATGGAGCATTGATATATTGGGATACTAGAGAGCACTGCTTTAAAAAGGACCACTTTCCCTACAGGATTTAACCAAGCTGTACCCCAGGTGTTGATCCTGTTTTTAATTTTGTCTAGAATTGGGAGCCAATGGGAGGACTTTGGCGAATATTTGAATATGTACACTCCCAGATACTTGAAATCATCCCACCGAGTCTTACCTTCAATACCTAGAACTCTGCTAATGTCCACCATCTCTCTAGGATTGCAGTTCCATCCTAGAATTTGGATTTTCCTGTAATTGATAAGACTGCCCGAAGCTTCTTGGTAGAGAGCCAATTCCCTTTTAAACAGTCTGGCAGAGTGCACACTCTCCCCCCCAGGAGGATTGTATCATCTACAAATTGGGCATGGTTTACATCTTTTACTCCTCTGGCAATGTGAAGCCTAATTAGATTATTGTTGAATTGGATTTGATTCAATAGAAAACTGAGCACCAAGGCTTGGATGGTGTAGATCAAGAGGAGAGAGGGCAGCCCTTGCGGAGGCCCCTGGAAGCTTGGAAGAAATTTTTAGCACGCCCATTGACAAGAGGGGTGATCCAAGGGTTTCTAATACAAGCTTGAATCCATCTGATGAATCCTAGATCAAAGCTGGACCTATGCATAACTTGAAAGAGAAACTCATATCTAACTCTATCAAAGGCATTAGCTAAATCCAGTTTTATGCTCATACCTTTTTCCCGCTGATGAATGCTAGAGTGGATTGCTTCTTGAACAAGAGTGATATTATCAGCAATATGCCTCCCTTTTACAAAACCTCCTTGATTATCCGGAATGATGGCATGGAGAACCTCTTTAATCCTATTAGTGATGATTTTGGTGATGATTTTATAGCCAATATTGCACAACGATATAGGTATGAACCTATCGAAAGAAGTGGCTCCTTTTTCTTTGGGGATAAGGGCAAGGAAAGCCGAGTTGGTGCTCCCCCCTATTTTGTTGCAGACTTGACCCTTTAAGACCATTTTATAGAGATCTTGCTTGATGATTTTCCATCAAGCCTTGAGGAATCTGGATGTGAACCCATCTGGCCCTGGCGCCTTGTCAGGCTCCATGCTTGCCAAGGACATTTTCACTTCTCTTTTTGAGACCAAGGCCATAAGTCTCATGTTAGTAGAGCATTTGACCAATTTGGGAACCGAATCGAGGATGGGAGAGATGGGAGCTCTTGGGGCCTCTTCAGCATGGAAGTGATCATGCGCCACCTTTTTTATCTCTTCGAACTCCCTAATTGTTTCTCCATGACTATGAATCTCCTTCACGACTTTACATTTTTTTCGACCTTTTGCTTGTTTATGGAAGAAGTTCATGTTTTTTTCCCCCGCCTTTAGCCAAATACACCTTGAATTCTTCCTCATATATTATTCCTCGCTCCTACAGGCTGCATGCAGATTACGCTAGAGGTTTGTTTCTTTTTCTAGACTGGCAATGTCCATCGGTTGGTTTTCTTTCCATCTTTGATGAATTTCTAGATTTTGTTGTGCTTCAATCCTTTGTGTTGCAGGATATTTCAACGTATTCTCCCAAGTTTTGATAGATTTGTTAAGCCTGCGAAGCTTCTCTTCCCAAATATAAAAGGGGGAGCCAGTGACCGAGGTATCCCAAACTGATTTGACTAGGTCCTAGAAACCGTCCTGTTTGATCTATCTTGGGATAAATAGGAAGAGGATGGGGCCGCGATTATTTTCTTCTACCAGATCTAGAAGAATCGGTTTGTGGTCCGACATGCTAAAGGGAAAGATGGAGGAATCCGATATAAACCCCAGCACTGAAAGGGATTTTTGGACCAAAAACTTGTTGAGTATGGTCGCAATATGGTCAGGGCCAGTTCTTCTGTTAGTCCAGGTGAAGAGACCATGATTAGGATTGATGTCTTCAAGATCCCAATCCGTCCTAATATCCTCCACATTTTCTCTGAGAGGATATCTGACAATAGTGCCACCTTTTTTTTCTTTGGCACCAAGATTATGTTAAGGTCCCCGGCCAGGATGAGGTTCTCTGGGCGCAGGGAAGAAAGAGGGTCTTAAATGATTTGCCAACAATATTTTTTTTTTATGAAAGCATAATGGGGACATAGATATTAAGAATACTAACCTGAATTCTAGATTCCTTATGAAGAAGAATTGAGAGAATCCAATGAGTGTGAGAGAGGGACTGAACCAACTCAAAGGACGCTTTCTTCCATAGAGTGCCGATACCTCCTGGGGCACCTCTAGCACTCCTAGTAGTACCTTCACCATATTTCTAGAACATCTGGCTAGTTTGGAGAAAGTCCTCTTCCTCCATTTTTGTCTCCTTGACCAGAAGTATGTCAGGGTTGGAGATGCGTATAATATCTCTCATAGCTTCAGATTTTTTTCTGCTCCCTAAACCCTTAGAATTCCAGGAGACATTCTTCATTACTTACCTTTGGCTAATTTGGCAGACCCTTTGGCCTACCCTTTATGTCTAGTAAATCTGGAGTTCATCATTGCTTCGATAGTAGCTTGCGCACCAAGATGCTTATATTTGTAAGTGGCTTCCTCTCTTCATTCTTTGTCCATTTTCCTCCCCCTTTTGGACTTTTTCTACGAGGGCTACGACTGTCTGATTTCACCTTCCTCTTCCTTCGAGGCCTCCTCATCCGAAGTAGGGATCAAGGACTCAGGATGATTGTTCTCTTCTTGAAACTTAGCTTTTACAGAAGGGTTTTTTTCTTCTGCATTTGAACTCGGTGGATCCCCGGTCTCACGTTCCAGATCCTCACCTTATCTTGTATCTAGGGCTTTGTTTTCTTGAACAACAGAGCTATTTCCTTCTTCATTTTGGATTTTTTTAGTTGCATCTTCCTTCCTTATATGACCCAAGTTCCTCTCTTCTTTTTTCTGAGTCTGCCTTGCATTAACCTTGGTTCTCTTTGTCTGGATCCAACCTTCTTCTTGATCTTTTTCTGTTAGATCTATCGGGCGCTTAGGACAATTTTTTTGGAAGTTCCCATACTCATGGCAATAGTGACATTTGAATGGAAGTTGTTCATAGTCCAGCTTTTGGTAGTGCTTCCAATCTCCCACTATTAGCTTGACTGCCTCAAGAAGACTTGCTTCTGGATCTACTTCAACTCATATCCTAGCACAGGAATAGTTCTCTTTGGGATGAGCTTTGTCAATATATTTTTCCAATTTGTCCCCAATATCCAGCAGAGACGATGGGGTCCAGCAGTGAATCAAGAGATTGGGAAGGCAGACCCAGAAGGGGACAGCCTTAGGGACATTCACTACTGGGTTAAAATCTGGGTTCCATCTATTTATATAGAGACCTTGGGGTCCCATAAAGTATGGATCGCTGTGAAAAATTAGATTTAGGTCTTCCTTAGCAATAAATTCAAAAAGGAAGAACCATCTACCTACTGCATAACAGGTAACACTACTGGAAATCAAAGGCCTCCAGTTCATTTGGATCCAGTTGTCTGTAGTCTTGGGCGAGGGCCAAATACCAATAAATTGACCAACCAAAGCATGATCAGCTAGAGATACGGCAATATGCATGGGGTGGTGAGGTGGGAGATCAATGACAGGGACCTCATCAATTTTCTTCACGAACTTAGGGATTGGAGCAACATCAATATTTCGGGATCTGCCAGAGACTAGATTCCTAAAAGAAGTAACATCATCACACGGGCCTGAAGAAGGAGACCCTGCGCCACCGTTGGGGATGTCCAGGCCTATTAGGATTATTAATCCTCCCTTGTTCATTCTTTCTATTAGATTAATTAGCCTAACTTAGGAACCTAAATTAATTAAATGGGTCCACTAGTTCAATTGGGTCCACTTGGCCCAATGGGGCCACATGTACCAGTCATTGAAATGTGGGGAACACTAATAGAGGTGAACTGCTACTTACTGCATGTGCATGCATTAGTTAGGGCGCCTCCTAGATGAATCCCTACATTTTAGGAGCCACTAGGAGTCTCGACACCAACCTACTTTAGTCAGTTGGTGTTAGCACTAGTTAGTATTAGTTAGCTCTCACTTACAATCAGTTACTTCATAGTCAGTTAGGCTAGCGCTACTAATGCATGGTTTCATGGGGAGGAGCGCTTTTCCTACCTACCTCACTCTAGGTTGCACTGAGTTAACTAGTTGTTACTACTTGTTGGAGTTATTGGTCATCAGAGAGTTGTCTACTTGGTTACTGATATTGATTGGGAGACCTTGAGTTAGAGATTCAGTTAGATATAGTCTTATCCACTTGGAGCATTCGAATTCATTACTCATGCATTCAAATTCTACCTATGTAAACTACATTGTAACACCGGATATTATTATGATGAATAAACTATAAATTCCTGAGCAATACTTGTCTATTTCTTGTGTGTTTTGTTTTGCTTAGTTTGTATGTTCATTCTCCATTCAATTGCTGCAACATAATCAAAACTCTCTGCCTGAAGATCTAAATGGAATTCAAATTCTAACTTGGTATCAGAGCCTTCTCAGCCAGGTTTCATGCTTGTTTCTCCTCATCGAACATCAGAAGCAGCTGGGTTTCCACAGAAGTCCCCTATGAAAATTTGCTAGCTCTAGATTCATTCAAAGCAGTGGAGAGGACATGACGGACCTTGAAAACATGTTCATGTCTGGAGGAAAAGAATGATTCTAATAGTTCTTATCTTTTAGTGTTATTTGCAATGAAATTGAAAGGTGCTACGTAGCTTGAAAGAAGTATTTGCAGTCTCCTTGCCAGAGCAATTATGAGTTCTCAAACTCTTGATCCACGGATCCTCACAAATTCCAATTACCTTGATTGGAGGATTGATATGCAGCTGGCCTTGCGCAAGCATGGCTACCACATGATCATACATGGATGGGAGGCTGAGCCTCATTAGTCGGTAGAGAGGAACAAGTTCCTAAACTATTGTGATGAAGCATTCAGGTAATTATGTACTTATATGTCCAGAGATATCCTCTTTCATCTAGAAGGATTGAGGACTCCCAGAGAATCCCGGGAGAAGCTTGATAGCTTGTTTAACAAACAAGATGAGCTTCAGGGACACATTCTAGAGAATGAGTTGATATATTTACATCCCAGCAGTTTCGAGACTATTGAGCAATTCTTCCCCAAATTCAAGTCTCCAGTGCTACAATGCAGACAGTGCAGGATAGAGCAGAAGGATGAGTACAATGTCCTTTCAATACTCAGCAAATTAGGTCCTGAGTACTCTGTCTATGTCTCTATGTTTCATTCCAAGCGGGAAAGCTTTCCTGATTGGAAAATTACTTCTTTAGATTCATTTTCTGAATCCTTAATCAAAGAGAAAAACAAATTGATTCAAATGGGAGTCATCCAGACCTCCAAAGATCAAGCTCTCTTGGTTACTGACTCTTCCAAAGCGCAAAGAAAGGGGAAATCAAAGAAGAAGGAGCCAAAGGCAGCTGATTTGAAGCCTAAACAAAATCAGTAAGCTTTTGAAAGGGCCTCCGGCTCTAAGAAGAAGAAATTTGGGAAAACATTATGTCCCTATTGTGAAAAAGGGTATCACCTTGAAGATCATTGTATGAGGAAGGANAAGAGAAAAATAGTCTGATAATGGACATGAAAGATGTCATGCTTTGAAAGCAAGACTACCTCGGTCTACAACCTATTTGATTGATTCTGGAGACTCCAACCACATGGCTGCCTCCAAGGATCTCTTCTCCTCTCTCAGTGTCAAAGAAGGGACCACTATTCACATGGGAGATGATTCCCAAATCCCAGCAGCAGGGAAGGGCACCATTAGAGCGAAGCATGGTGTGTTTAGAGATGTCCTATATGTGCCCTCACTTGCACCTAATCTATTATTTGTTTATCAGATGACCCATACTGGCTTTCCAAAGCAAGTATTGTTTGGCCCTGACTCAGTAGAGATCACCAATATCTCAACTGGGGAGATTGTAGCGAAAGGGATTGATGATCATGCCTCCAGGGAAAACTATTTCTCTCACTTATGCCATTCTCAGTTCCAACATCATCACAGCTTCCATTCAAAGCTGATGAAGGTATAAACATTCCTTCACTTCCTATTGTAGTTTCAGTTTTAAATCCTGACATTTCAGATTTAGATTCAGAAGAGGAGTCATCATAGTTTGATCCAGACATTGAGCTTACAAATCAAAGGGATCTAGATCTAGATCTAGCATCTACCTCATTCCAGTAGCCTAAATGGGCCAATCAGCTCATATAAGCAACTGGAGATGGTGCTGGGGATCCAAATGACAAAAGAAGAATGAGGTCCCAATATCAGAAGGAGAGTGCAGCACTGTCTCACACAGATCCTCTTCTTGCTGAGAGGTGTTTTATGATGCTTGGGTCAGATCCTCAATCCTTTAGGGAGGCTGTCCATGATCCTAGATGGCAGGTAGCCATGGATGAGGAGTTTGATTCGCTACATGACAACCAAACCTGAGAACTTGTCCCCTTACCTCCAGGAAGGAAGCTGGTATAGTGCAAATGGATCTACAAAACCAAAATAGCTGTTGATGGGACCACAACCAAGTACAAGGATTGGTTGGTGGAAAAAGGGTATTCTCAGGTCCAAGGATTGGACTACAATGAGACATTCACTCTAGTAGCTATAAAGGACTCTATCACACTGGTATTGGCCATTGCTGCTTCCAAAAGATGATAAGTACACCACATGGATGTGAAGTCTTCCTTCATCCATGGAGATTTGGAGGAGGAGATCTATATGAAACAACTTGAGGGGTTTATTGATGATCCTTCCTTAGTCTGCAGATTGAGGAAATCATTGTATGGTCTCAAACAAGACCCAAGGGCATGGTACTCCAAGATGGATGCTTTCCTCATCTCTCAGAAGTTTGAAAGGTGAAAATATGATTGCAATGTCTACATGAAGAAGAAGGAGGGGTTCTTTCTTCTAGTTATATTGTATGTGGATGACTTGCTCATCACTAGTAGCTATGCTGCTGGATTGAGTAGCATCAAGTCTGCTCTTAATAAATCATTTTCTATGACTGACTTCGGACTGTTAAGACAGTTCATTGGTCTCGAAGTAAGTCAAAAGAATTCAGGAATCATGATCTCACAGTCCAGGTATTCATCAGATATGCTTAAGAGGTTCCACATGGAGGATTTCAAGGCAGCCCCCTGCCCTTTCTTATCAGGCATCAGGCTTGAAGAAGGTGGTTCCATGCCTTTAGTAGACAACACTCTCTACAGACAGCTCATTGGAAGCCTTCTTTATCTCACTCATTCGAGACCAGACATATCCTATGCTTTGAGTGCTGCTTCCAGATATATGCAGGAGTCACATGAGCTACCCTGGAAGGAAGCAAAGAGGATCTTGCACTATGTGAAGGGTACTATTGATTATGGGATCCACTATGTTGCTGGAGCACAGATGGATCTTAGAGGCTTTATAGAGTCAGACTGGGCAGGAGACGGAAATGATAGGAAATTCACCCCGGGTTTTGTATTCATGATTGGATTTGGACCAATTTGTTGGTCCAGCAAGAAGTAAGCAGCCCTTGCACTTTCTTCAGTAGAAGCAGAGTATTGGGGAGCTGTGAATGTAGCTATTCAAGCAGTTTGGATGCATGGCATCTTGACAGAGTTCAGGATTCATACTTCACCTACAGTAGATCTTTATTGTGACAACCATAGTACAATCAAGATCTCCAGTGATCCTGTTCAAAAGTAGAGGGAAAAGCACATAGAATTTCACATGCACTACATTTGGGAATTGGTGCATGATAGAACCATCACACTGCACTACTTTCTGACAGAGGATCAGATTGCAGATATTTTTTTCCAAGTCTTTTACTGAAAAGAGATTTGCCTTTCTTAGGTCTCTTTTAGGCATTAAGGCTTGATTTTCAGTTCCTATCTTAAGGGGTTTTTTCCCAAGAGGTTTTCCTACCTCATTTGTATTATGTCTCTTAGATTGTATATTGGGTGACCTATGGTCTTGTTACGAGGGCCCACAGTTGTCCAAGTTAGGATTCAGGGGGGGTGTTAGGATTATTAATCCTCCATTGTTCATACTTTCTATTAGATTAATTAGCCTAACTTAGGAGCCTAAATTAATTAAATGGGTCCACTAGTTCAATTGGGTCCACTTGGCCCAATTGGGTCACATGTACTAGTCATTGAAGTGTGGGGAACACTACTAGAGGTTAGCTTCCACTTATTTCATGTGTATGCATAAGTTAGGGCGCCTCCTAGACCAATCCCTAAATTTGAGGAGCCACTGGGAGTCTTGGCACCAACCTACTTCAGTCAGTTGGTGTTAGCACTAGTTAGTCTTAGTTAGCTCTGAGTTACAATCAGTTACTTCACAGTCAGTTAGGTTAGCGCTACTAATGCATGGATAATGCATAGTTGCATGGGGAGGAGCTCTTTTCCTACCTACCTCACTCTCAGTTGCACTGATTTAACTAGTTGTTACTACTTGTTGGAGCTATTGGTCATCAGAGAGTTGTCTATTTGGACTCCAATATTGATTGGGATACCTTGAGTTAGAGATTCAGTTAGATATAGTCTTATCTGCTTGGAGGATTCAAATTCATTACTCATGCATTTGAATTCTACCTATGTAAACAACATTGTAACACCGGATATTATTATGATGAATACACTGTAAATTCCTGAGCAATACTTGTCTGTTTCCTATGTGGTTTGTTTTACTTAGTTTGTATGTTCATTCTCCATTCAATTGCTGCAACATAATCAGAACTCTCTTCCTGAAGATCTAAATGGCATTCAAATTCTAACAAGCCCCAACCCAGATCCTGATAGTGGTTTGGAAAAAGACAACGACCGTTGGCCCAGAAACACCAAGAACGTGCAGTAGCACGAAACCCTAAGGCTCACGAGAGCCGCCACAAGCACCTGTAGATGCACGCTTCAATTAATTAATTATACTTTAGTGTTGATATTAAATATTAATAATATTATTTTATATTAAAATAATTACTTATACTTTAAATAATATATAAATAAATATATTAGCAATAATTTAATTGCTCGAGAGACTCTCTTGACCCGATGGGGACATCGAGAGGCCCTAATATAGTCACCCGGGAATTTTACCTCGAGACCTTTTGCTAGAATAAACAACTCTCAACCACTTAAGCTTTTTTACCAAGATTAAAAAATTTATATATATATATATATAAAATTTGAAATGTCCTCGAAAATATTTTTATCTCTAATTTCTTTGCAATTTATAATACATGTCCAAACTTTTTTTTTTTATAAATTAAATCACAATCTACATTATCTAAGCTTATTGGAACATTGATAATAAAGAGATTACAGATAACATTTATTTGTTAATATTTCCATTAGTCATACATATACTTGAGAAATCTTAGGTAGACATGGATTTTATTGATAGAATGAAAAACCACAATTTGTATATATTAAAAAATAAATCCACCTATGAGATTTGAATATAAGACAAGTGAAATAGCAGCAAGGCTGCTTATACCTGCCTCTTAGAAATATTTTATTGTAATATTGTATATAGTTTAAAGCTAAAAGTTGAAGAAATTATGAAACATTCAAACTTGCAACAATGTATTACTTTTTGCCATGGTACTTCTATTTCTATGTGAGATTACTTGTTGTTTATAGGTTGTTGCATTACTTGTTACTTCTTGTAACTATCACTGTTTATATTTCTATGTGTATATCAATTAATTAGTTATTAAGTAAGTCCTTGAAATTAAAGATCCAAAATGAGTTTACTTGTCTTTGTGAATAGGAGAGCTTTTGTCACTACCAATAGCTGAGATAAGCAACATAGATGCCTAGTACTTGGCTCTTAAAAATAGTTTAATAAATATTACGTAAGAAATGGATATTGAATAACATTAACAATGTTGAATGCCTAATAAATACTTAACAATATAGATATTAAAAATGTAACAACAATTGGAGATTTTGAAAAATCTGAATTCCAATGTAAGCACCAACTATTACAATGAAACTTTCAAGAAGATAGTTCTTTAAAAACATAGAATGTGTGGCATTGTTGTATATAAATATATGCTAATCTAATAAAAAATAATAATGAAAATAAATATTTACAAGCATTTATAAAAATAAAGTTATAGACATTGGAAAAGAAAAGATATTTGATTATATAAAATTAAAACAATAATAAGAAAATATGATTTTTAGTGAAAATAAAAAATAAACTAAATGATATTAGGGGATTTTTTTTTTAATTTTAATATTTTTTGAAATTAACCCTTTAATCACATAAATAAACAACTAATTGAGTATATTAAATTTAATATCAAACAACTATATAATATATATAAAGAATTAATAAAAAATAAAATACATTTAATTAAAACATAATTAAAACATTTATGCATACAAAATGTATCTTTTGCCATATGTAATTAAAAACCTGAATAATTACAATAAAATAGAAATACTTTTATAAATATTTTATTAAATAATTTTAGTTATTATTATTATAAGTTAACTATATAATAAAATGTTGTGAATCAAACTATCAATAAAAACACAATTGTATTTATCAATTAAAACATTTATGCAATAAAAATGTTATCTTTTGTAATATTTTATTATTTATTATAAACATTTTTTTAGAGACCCATAATTAATTATAAAATAAATTTAAAAGTTTTAATATGTTATATGCCACCATAAACATAAAGATTGAACTGGAATCCCTTTTCTCAAAGTGAGCAATACCATATGGCTAGACATTAGTGGAATTCTAATAGATCTCCAATTTGGTTAAATCAGACATTAGAGTGGAATTTGAAGTGGAATTCTAATAGATTTCCAATTTGGTTAAATCACAATTGATTTTTTAATTTTAAAAAACAATTTTGACTATTATGCACAACCTATTACTATGCTTTATATTTAACAGTTAAAGAACAATATTTAAATAAATAAGCATATTGAATTAAATTGACTAAACCATTGTGTGAGTGATTCACAAATTGCATGAAGCCTACATGTTCTTTTTCACTTATCAACCACCTTAGCTCGCTTAGACTGGCAAAGTCAACTCTTTGTATAATTTGTACAAATATTTAAATGTCTAATGAATAACAAGGGTTGCATTAATGTACTAATCTACACTCGCATCGAGTAGCATTTATGTATGGATGTTTGTCATCTAATTTTCCCTTGTCTCCCTATGCAATATAAAGATCAGGGATCTTCACAACATGTGGCAGACTGCATGGACAACGGGAGAGACCAGGGATAGCAAAAACTCTGATGACAAGCATGATCTTCACAAAACAGGTGGCAAACTGCATGGATGACCAGCGATAGCAAAAACCATCTGCATAATAATTTATTTGTTCTAAAATGCGGATCAGGGATCTTCACATATGGACGACCGGTGATAGCAAACGGAGTATGCCGTGGTCACTGCCTTTACCCATCACTGGTATATCAATTGAGAGGCTTGGTTTACGAGCTGATATTTTCTTGCATTTTCAGTTGGAGAAAATGCTGAGATTGGTGATCAATTTCCTTACAGGGTTGTAGTGTATTCGGTAAGGTTTTTGACTCCACTATGTATGTTTTCTTCTTGATGCGTTAAATTCCTGAAATTTGTTCCAACATTACCGCCATTCTTGTCCAGGCTATAGAGTGTTTGTTTTTGTTGAATCCTGCATCAATCTCAACTCGTTTTAAAGTGTTCTTGCCCGATTTGGTCGCTTATTTATAAAGCTTCGACGAAATTCTCGCCATCCTTTCACTCATTCTTGTTTTTGTTGAATCTTGCATCAATCTCATCGGGTTAAACTTCTACCCGAGCTGTAGAGACCTTGTATATATCCCCACTGTGTACAGCACCTGCCTTGAAGCATTTACATAATGTGTTTTGAGATTCAAGTTGTTCTGAGTTTAATTCATGGAATATATGGCAGGAGATCAATTAACAGTTAGTTCATGGAATGTACTGCAGGAGCATTAACAGTTCGAGGAGGGAACTAAGTTCTTTGTCTTGTGGAACGGGGAACCCCATCGACGACTGCTGGCGTTGCGATCTAGATTGGGAAAACAATCGGAAGAGGCTTGCAGACTGCACCATTGGGTTCGGCAGGAATGCTCTTGGAGGGAAGAATGACAGATTCTATGTTATCACAGATCCCAATGACTACGATGTAGTCACTCCACGGCTGGGCACCCTGCGCCATGCTGTTATTCAAACTGAGCCTCTGTGGATCATTTTTGAGAGAGACATGGTCATCCAGCTCAAAGAAGAGCTTATCATGAACAATTACAAGACAATCGATGGCAGAGGTGCCAATGTCCACATTGCCAACGGTCCCTGCATTACGGTACAGTATGTGACCAACATTATCATTCACCGGATTCACATCCATGACTGCAAGCCTGGAGCAAATGCCATGGTGAGAGATTCCCCAAGTCATTACGGTTGGAGAACGATCAGTGATGGAGATGGATTTTCCATCTTTGGGGCAAGCAATATCTGGGTGGACCATTGCTCCTTGTCAAGCTGCACAGATGGGCTCATCGATGCCATCATCGGTTCGACTGCAATTACAATTTCAAACAACTTTATGACGCACCATGATAAGGTTTGAATCCAAATTCCAGCTTTGTAGTATTAAAGGTTCAATTCTTTTTCTTAATCAATGTTTGTGCCATTCATTTATTTGTTATATTAATTGTTGCAGGTCATGCTGTTGGGCCACAACGACGATTATACAGAAGACGTTAAGATGCAAGTAACAGTTTCCTTCAACCATTTTGGGGAAGGGCTTGTGCAACGCATGCCCAGTGCCCAGGTATCCAAAACGATCTGAATTCACATCAATCAAACATTATAGTTCAGAAGTTTATAAAGAAAAGAAGTTTAATGCTCTGATGCTGAAACGCAGATGCCGACACGACTACTTCCATGTAGTGAACAACGACTACACCCATTGGGAAATGTACGCCATGGGTGGAAGTGCTAACCCTACAGTCAACAGCCAAGGTAATCGATTCCTTGCACCTGACGATCGCTCCGCCAAGGAGGTAAGCGTTGCTTCCTCAATTCTGTTCAATTAACTACTGTCAACATTGACATAGTAAGTAGATGAAGTTGATGAATATGAATGACTGAACAGGTGACGAAGCATGAGATTTCACCGGAGAGTGTATGGAAAAACTGGAATTGGAGGACAGAAGGAGAATTGAGAAATTGGAACCTGTAGATAGGGCCATATTTGCGGGCCAACTGCATGAAAACGTCGGGTCCGTGCTTTGCAAGCAGATGCATGTGACCGAGGAGCCAAAACGCAGGCGGACTGGGAACCTTCCGCAACTTCCATGTCGGTATAGTCAGATAGATCCATATTGCAATTGATGCAACTGTTGTAATGAACATGCATATGACAATTGTTGCATGGAGTTGGGGGAACGAGCCCAGAACAGCTGGCTCCGATGGTACCACTTGGCAATGGGATATAATTTTGATTTTTTTAATTTTATTATTATGACGTCATCTTTCCACATGTCAACTCAAATCCAGATACCAAATTCCAAAGTTTACATCATCTTCTATCCACCAATCAGCTGTTTACAAAAATAGTTTTTTAACAAAATTAAAAAAAATATTTTACAAATCCCTAAGTCATAGTTTGCAAAACATATTTTAATTCTTTATAATTGCATCAAAAGACACCAACTAATACCAAATTCAAAAGCAATCGATTACAATATACCTGCGGAGGCAGGTATAATAACATGTGCAAGCGATTTTAAAGCCGCACAATTTGCATATTAAAAGCAAATGTGAAAGCAACTTGCATATTAATTAAAATCAAATGTGAAAGCAATTTGCAATAAAATATTTTAATCAAGCAATTTGTTGCTTATAGCCATTTGCATATTAAAATCAAGCTGAACAAAGCATAGCCATGTCTGAAACATGTATCATATTGAAACAGGTCTTTTATAATCATATTTTAGCATTAGCATTTGCACTTGAAGGTGTAAAAGAATGTCCAAAGGATAAAAATATTGAAAGTGAAAACTAAGGTTAAAATAATAAGAATTTGTTTAATTTTAATATTAACAAAAATATATTTTAAAGAAGATAATATTGCAAAAGAGAAAAATACATTTACAAATAAGAATAAAGATTATTGAAAATGTTATCATATAGCTAATGCGGATTTTCATAAAATAGGTATACAATTGATGTTTGGAATATTCTGAATTTAACACAATCTTTGAACCATGAAATAACGTAACCAAGTCAAATAGGGAAATAATCTGTACATTCATATTTTAGTTCAGACCCTATGTTTTGATCTTCTTAGGTCTGGTATAAACAGAACCATCTATCATTGGCCTAATTTCTCCTTGATTTGGCCACGCCTTAGCCAAATTTACAATATTTGGCTACTTCCTGTTAGCTAGATTTACATTGGTTAGCTATATCTCTTGCGTTGAAGGCTTACATAATATATAATCAACAAGATTCATGAACCAATTTTGGTTCAGATCCTCAATACACTCAACAATCTAACAAACTCGTAAGCATATCTTATGACTTACCAAACAACCATTGAATGCTTCATCAGATGCTGCGATCAGTTGTGGGCTTTGTTACATGACTCATGAAATGACTCAATGACTCACCTAGTGATTCTCTATCCATCTAGAAGCACATAAAACATATGTTTATTTACAATATTTTGTTCAAATAATTATTAACTCTGAAAATGAAGAACCCTTTCAAGTTTGATCCAAACATTAGATTTGGACTTGGATGGAGAGCATGATGCTCCTGCATCATGGTGGCAACGACAACACCAAGTACATGAGATTGAAGGTTCAAGGTTAAGATAATATATGTTGTATTATCCCCATTGAGATAAAGATGATAATGGTAGATACATTTTATAAAAGGATTTCTCATCACCTAGAAGAGAACCCTGAAATTAACATTAGAAGGGATCATATACTCAGGGGGAGTTAATATCAAAAATTACTATTGGTACTTGTAAAATATCAGTTGGTAAGAAGAAAGGAATGTCTTGGGGTTGCCATCAAAATAAGAAGAATAAGAGTCATAAGAAATAATTGGTAAAAGCTATCTTCCTCGTAGACAAGAAGAAGCGTAGAAGTGACAAATTGAATACTTTTCTCGAGACCATCCTCATGGATGAGAACTAACTACATCCAAGGATTATGAAAATAGATTACCTCTAAGACTTAGAAATTTCAGTGAACTATTTTTGAATCTGAATGTGGGATTAAACATATATGAAAAAAATGAATGGAGATTAGACTTGATGTGACACTTTGTTGATGGCTCGGGTTTGTAGGTTGGTGGATAATTTACAGGAAATCAAGACAAGGAAATGGTCCAACTAGAAAGGTTTTGAATCGATCGCACGTAGACATGGTTCTATGTCCCAATTGTTTAGGGTGACTAAATCCTATGGATACAAGGCCTCCAATAGCACAAGGGTTTTTAGATCGAATAGATTTGTTCTTCCTACAAGGAAGATGTGAGAAAGATTTGAAGTAACTGGAAACTAGACTAAACTGTCTAAGGAAACTAAGACAGTGATTGTGAAAGATATTTTAAAAATAGAACAGTTGTCGTATATGGATGATGTCAGAGGAATAATTACCCAACGTGTAAACATGCAGATCATGCTTATTTATTTTTATCAAATTCAAATAAAACTAAACAATAAAAATTGCAATGTTTTATTCAAGGTATTAAATGTGCAGCACTGTTCTCTCAAGCAATACCAATTGAAAAATTAGTACTGGCCATAAATGGTTGTTCAATAGTTGAAACAAGTAACATATGAATTAAATAAAAACAGTTATTCAATACATGTGTGACATGTTAAAATTGTAATGAGACATCAATACATAAATTAGCATGTTTGATCAAATGAGCAATCTGTGAACAATCTGTTTGATAGATAAGAGAATGACTAAAATTCATGAAAGAAATGTGATGAATAACCATAAAACATAAGATAGGAAATTGTAACTCTTTATTAAAATTGAAAAAAATTACAATCTTGGCAAGTATTACAGGGCGTCCTCTATATGTCTTTGGTAGTCAGTAGACTTAATACCACGAGCCCTTTATCTTGGGAAAACCCTCCCTTTAAATAATCATTACAAAATATACAAAAAAGAAAAATCTTCCCAAGATATGGGATTGCAAAATATTCAAAACTAGGATTTTCCAAGCGAAGATTACCACTTGGAAAATGTATCCAATAAATCCTGGATGTCTCGATTTTGGGCATGTTCCAAATGCAACTCAACTTTGCAAATCACGGATGTGATATCTTTATTCTTGATCCTTTCCCATTCTTGGAGGAAAAGGTCAATCCTCATCAGTGAGGTGAGTGGAGCCTCGATGCATTCCTTGATCTGGTCCAAGTGAAGTTGGATGATGTCCTGGATCCGCTCCTTGGCTTTAGTGAAGTTGCTTTCAATCTGTTCCAAATGTAGCTTCAGAGGAAAGGCATCATCAATTAGGTCCAAAAATGGAAGATCCAGAAAACCATTTCCTCTTACAAGCCACCTGTCCATCCTTGATAATGGAATCAACCAGGTCACAGATATTTTCCCATGTCTCAATTGAGACTTGGATCCTATTGAGCTTAAGCTTGTCGAAAACTGGAAAATCCTCAGGTCTGTCGTTGATATACTTTTTCCAATCGACCAAGTTATCAAAAGCCCTTGTCGCTTCATTTATTCTTGTATTGTGATCGTGAAGAGTGTCATATTGGAGCTCAAATGCATTATATAATTACTGCATTTCATTAAACCCTTGAAATAGATTGACCATTCCTTGGTAAACATCATCATGCATCCTGTAGGGCATTTGTTTGAATTCTTCCGCGCTAAACTTGGAAAATGAAGAAGTGGTAAATGTAAGTTGGAAATGCTTCAACTGTTGCTCAAGGGTAGTTATATTCTGGTCATGCTTATCATTTAAACCTTTTTCCTCTTGAAGATGTTTCTTGAGAAGATGATTCCGCTCTTTGATTTGCTTGAGTTTCTCCTCATATTCATCCCTTAGGGCTTGTAACTCCCATTGATGCTGTGCAACAACTTGTTCTTAGTCCTGTTTGGACCTCTGCAGTTCTTTTTCCTTGTCTTCCACCTCTTTATTTAGTTGGGAAACTAAATCATAATTTTCCCCAATGAAAGCTCCCATAGCAGTTGCAGTTTCTAGGTCATCCTGTTTGACATTCAAGGATTCCCTTATCCAGATGATCTAATTTGGGACTGACCCCTACTTAAAGGTTCCTTCCCTTGACCTCATGGATCCTTTCCTCACCACATCCCTGTCTTTCTTGCTCCAAAATTATTGTCCAAAGGAGACAACAACATATTCCCCAAAGTCGTCCATATCTTCAGTTGTGGAGAGGGTTCTCTTAGGGATAGTGACTAGTGGTGCAAGCTGGGGGGTTTCAGGTACACAGATCTGCATACTGATGGAAGGGATGGTATTGGAAGATGTTGAAATAATAGAGGCATGGGTTAAAGAAATGGATGTAGAGATAGATGTAATGGGTTGAGGAGAGGAAGTTGTGGGAGTGAAATAACTATAGGTGAAGTGGGAGAAGGGGTGGAAATAGGCATGGATGTTGATGATATTGAATCTATACCATTTGTTGCAGAAATAATTTGGGATAAATCAATTTGAGAAAATGTATGTTTGGGAAAATCAGTCTAAGAGAAAGGCCCCATGTTGGTTGAGTGGTGGTAATAGCTTATGGAAAATTGGTAGGCACAGTGATAGGGAATGTAAATGTGAAAGGAAATATCTCCTCTATAATTTCACTCTCAATATCTTGTATTTCAAGGTTTTCCTGGGGTAGAGGATTAACGTGTTTGATTGGATGGACCTATAGAACTTGTTTCTCCTATGGAACATGATGTTCTAGTAGAACTGACCATTCTAACCTTTGAAATTGTTGTGGCAGAGGATGTGGTTCAACAATTGCTGCCTCTTGTGTTTGTTCCTGTGGAGGGGCCTCTTGAACTTTCTACCTCTTGGGATGCAGCTGAGTCATTGCTTCCTGTGCCTTCATTTCAGTAGTGAGCTTTTCCAAACCCTTTCTGAACTCAACTGATATCTATAAGACCTCAATTGTTGAGGAAGGTTGTGTTATTATGGGTTCATGAACAATATATTTACCTTTATCCTTTGACTTCTCAATAGGAGTAGAGGAAGAGCTAACCAATAACTGTTTCGCTTCCTTTTCTGCATTTTACTTTTGCACATTTTCCTCCAGAGTAAGTTGGAGTTGTCTAAACTGTAACACCCTGGTCTTCATGTCTTTTTGGTATTAGAAGATAAATGTTTTCTCCTCAGGTGTGGAAATCCTACTCACTACTATTGGGCTCCGGAATTGTCTTTTATAATGATTTTATTTATATTAATTTCCCGACCTATTTACTATAATTTGATACAACTATCTTTAAAAAGGGTTATATTTTATTGTATTTCATTAATTAAAACACTTAAACATAAATGGGCTTAATATGTTATTTTTAATGTATTAAACACAATATTGTGCAAATGATAAACATTTCGGTACTTCATTTGACGTTTCATTCAGCCCTTCTTTCAGTCCTAAGTTTCGCACTGGGTTTTGATGACATGTTCCTTATTGCTTCCTTGAGTTTGGCTTGCCTTTGTCTTGATTCTGTGATACATTTATCTTCCGATTCTTGCTAGTCTTGTTGCTCCTACATATGAAAAATAAAACCATGAGTTAATGCTAAGATTTCTTTGCATTATTTTTAGAACAAACTAAACAATTATTGAAAATGATGCTTAAAATAAATTTAAAAAGAATTATTATTATAAATAATACTTACTTTTAAATCTCAAATGATTAAAAAAATGATTATTTAAAAATAAAAGGGGTTTTCTTCCACTTTAACAGGTGGACATTCCTTCAATGTTTGAAATTCTTCCTTTTAAACATAAAAGGAATAAAAATCATGTGACCACTTATATAGCATATAAAAGCATTGATTTAAATATTGTTTTGGTATAACTTAACATGCCACTTGTAAAATATTTCCATTGTATTGTTTTGATATAACTAACGCATGTTTTTGTTTTATGCAGGTCGTGAAAGAAGAACAAGGCATGCATAATGGAAATTAACGCATGCTGTGAAGAGGAGGAGCACATCCATCACACCGGGAAAGGAAATGGAATCTAGCACACAACCTAGACATAATTAAACTTAGCACCCAACAATTAATCATGCAACAACCTAGCCGAAATTCAGCCTAGAAATCGGATTTGTGAATTAAAATTTCAGTTACAGGTCATTCGGATGTCCATTCAACCCTCCGTTTGCACCCTCAGATTCATTGGTTAGCATATTTCGGGGTAACAAAGGCAAAATAAACAAAAACATGGGTTCTATAGGAAATGTGGCCCTTATGGTTCTTGAGCTCTTGTTCAAGAAGGTTTGCATTCCCACTTGTCCAGCCTGCCAACACACCAATTGGTCACGTCAAAGGAACCACCATGCGCGGATTTAGGGATGACGGCCTGTCTATTTAATGTGTTGTTTCCCCAACATTTAATGTCTACTATTTTTATAGTAGTCAACCACTGAAAGGGTCGACTTGCTCTCCCTTTGTAAACTATTATATAAACTCGCCCAGGATCGTGAAGAAAGGGGGAGGAGAAAAACGATGTACAAGCTTCGTTCCAGTTTTAATCAAAAGTATTTGTTTTCAGCTGTTTATGAGTAAATTTTTGTTCTGTTGGTGATTGTTCCAAGTTAGACACAACCCTTGATTGCTGAGAAGGGCCCCTCAACAACCAAAGGTTTTTCATTGTGTGTATTTCATTATTTCTTTTCTGTGGACAAGTAGTTTTTTATTTTCAGTATTTAACTTGGTTTTCCTGTAGATGGTGTTGTTTTGTTTCCTATAATATATTTCTTGTTGTTAATACAATTTACATTTTCAGAATTTAGAATGACCGGTCATACTTAGTTTCTGTTAGTTTTCCTTTTAGCTTTTCCCATTGAGCCGTGACATTTAGCTTAGAATGACCGGTCATACTTAGTTTCTGTCAGTGTTTTAAGATTAGTTTATAATTATATTTAGTTCTGTTAAGGTTACGATAGCTGAGATTAGCTTCATTTACCTTACAGATCGATTTTATTATGCAATAGAAAATGGTTTCTTTCCTTAGATACGAATGAGTGTAGTTGCTTCTTGTTATTTCAACTTTAAACAACTTATTCACTGCTTTGTTTGTACCATAGGTTCATATGCATAAACCAGCTAGTGTTAAATTCATTTAGCTTGTTTATTTTCATAGTTTACATGTCACATGCCCCAATTTTGCAAAAATAATATTATCATATTTGATTTTATTTCAAGACAATATGTTAAATTTTATGCTAAGTTGTAATTGATGACTCAACAGAGTCAAGGATGTTGAATGTAATTATGAATATTTTAATTATAAATAAATAAAAAGTGGAGACAACAGCTTGGGAGAGTTGTTAAAAGAGTGTTTACTGGTCAATTTGGTGGAGGAGATTGGGTAGAGAGCAAATAAACAAGTGGCAACATCCTCAAACACTTCCAATGTTGCAGGTGGCAACCTCCCTACATTTGGGGTCATGATCCCCCAAGAAAGTGGGATCAGAGCATGTGGCTCAATTAATGACAACTAACCCAAAAAGACCTAGGCAATCTTAATTAAAATGCCCATTGAAGAGAGCTGAGGCTGTTTATTCCAAGAAGAGAACCATTCAGGTGAATGTACTTCAGAGGATTTCATTGGGAAGGGAATTTCTGGAAGGTGTTTTGAGCGGTAAACTACAGAAAATGATCGAGTACATCTATTCAGCTGAGGATCTTGCTGCTGAGTGCAGAGTTAGTACTGAGTCATTGGACCAGTATTTTGTTGCTTGCTTCACCAGTTCCCAGCCAAGGAGACCAGGAACAGGCTTGGGGGTCCTGAGAAGACGCTATTTGAGCGCTCTCTAGGAGTTGGTAGGGAGGAAAAGCCTCCCAACGTTGTTGTCATCCAACTTTAAAAACAGGTTCTACAGTCTTTTATTAGCTATGTTAAAAGTTTATATCTAAGAATGAATGAAGTACATGTTTGCAATGAACTGTTAGAGTTTATAATCTTTTAGTTATTTGAATGTTGAATCTGTATTTGGATGAGATAACCCTACCTGTGTTTTTCCCCGTTTGGAATAAACCAAACCGTACTCTAGCACAGGTAGTGTGTTTAAAAAATATGAAATATGATAGAAATTTGGATTGAATAGAGTTATTTTGTATTTCAGAACAATGGAGTAATTTATTTCTGTATATAAATGGTTTCAGGAAAGAATACTAATCTGTCTAATTAAGTTATTGTTTAAAAACCAGACTATTGTATTAAGAATGCTAGCAAAGAAGTAATCATAATACTTTACAAACAACATGTTTATTTTTCTTTAACAAGTTGATTACTGTAAATAGGTTATTTATCTTGTTCAGAACTGTATTTCTGTAAAATGAAAATTACTAACCTGTCACATAGGTAAAAGATTTAACTTAGATAAACACTCATTTATTTCTGTGAAGAAAGAACCAAGTCATTTTACATAGTTATTTTATTGTTCATACTGCTTAACTATTCCTACAAATGTTCACATTTCAAGTAGGGTAATTCTAGCATAGTTCTTTTTGTAAATAAATTAACTACAACATTTATAATAGTGTAACAAGGAAATAATAACAAATCCTATCTATGTACTTATAAAATAGACTAGATGCAATGGTAAATAATATTTATTAAATAATATTTATATATGAACAAATTCATTTAATTAAACTAAACAAAAAAATTAATTATAAAAGAAAATATAGGGTCAAAACCCTTATAGTATTAACATTATAATTTAGAGTATTAATATTGTAAATCATAGTAATAACATTATAATTAATAATCAGATAAGCAATAATCCAAGGATTTGGATTTATTTAGTATTCTGAACATAAAACTATAAAATGTTATTACAGTCCTATAAGGACAGAGAAATATAACCATGAAAGTATAACAACTATATACCTGTAACAAACAATTAATTTCACATTATTATTGAACTAAAACCTACAGAATAATTAAAGAAATTACTATACATAGGTCACTAACGGGATTAACCCTTGCTCGAATATCCGAGCTTATAAACAATTATTATAATAGAAAGAAATAACAGAATAGGATGTATTAATACAATTTAATGAAAGATAATCTTAACAAGTAAAGATTTCTTTACACAGTCGAAATAGGGTAAGAACCCTAGTATACAAATTACAGTAAGAGCATCAAAATAACCGAGTCCGAGCTCAAGAGAGCTAAATCTCTTTACTTAAAGTTTAAACAGAGAATGGCTTGACAGGCCGCAATTATTTTTACATAACTACACACAAAACTAGTAAAACAAAATTTACAAGTCACGGCATAAGCCGAAAAACCCTGCTAACAACAAGGGTTTAGTAAAAACTAAACAAACAAACTGAGAAACAGTAAACCACGAAGGGTCACCTGCAGGCCACGACCAACCGAAACTATTCCATAAAGAACTGAGCAAGCATGGATTTCCATGGGTTGACCAGGGCTTACTCGTGAGTAGGAATCCAACCCTACGCATTTGTACCAGCTGCAAAGAGATTTGTAAACTGTCACCTGCAAGGATACGAACCCATAACATTAACATTAGTGCATTACATCATAACTGAGTTAAGAACAAGTTTAAGAACTGTTAAAAAGAACTTTTCTTACCTGGAAGCGAAGGTAATGTAGCCACCGAGAAACAAGAGTGCCGCCACCAGCGAAACGAAGAGCCAACAATTCATATCTCCTGTGACAAAGATGGTTCAACGTATGCACAAACCACTATTAGCAGCATCAAGGAGAAGGGAGCAACGACCAAGCAAGAAGCGGACGGTGAAGCTCGCACTGTCACCAAAATGCGAAGCATGAGAACCACGCTTTTAAAAACCTTATGACAGACAGAGCCGTAACAGAAGCAATAAATCTTTTAAAACTATTCAAACAGACAGGCTGTGGAGGAACGAACCAAAAACCACTCACAAACCAGGCCATAAGTTAAAGTCACGGCTCTCAATAAATTATTGCCAGGATAAACTCACGGTCCTTTAAACTATCCCTACAGGAAAGCCGTGGAGGAACAAACCCAAAAACTACACACAGTCCAAGCCATAAGCTAAATGTCACGGCTCTCATCAAATTCTTGCCAGGATAAAATCACAGTGCAAGTAGAAGTTTGAGGACGAAGAAGGTAGACGGAATATTGCAAACCAGGAAGCAGAGATCGTTCTTTTCACAGTAGGGTAAGCATGGCGGCCAAGACATAGTTGCAGAGCGGCCCGAAGGCCCGAAAATGATGGAGGAGAATGACAAAGTCTAGGGTTACACCAACCCTTATACTCCCAACACTTGGTCAAGAAAGAACCACATGGGCTCTCAAATTTTTCAACCATGCAGTGGGTTGATTCTATAGTCCTTGCATGCCAAATGATTTCCAATTATTCAAACATAATTTTTATGCACAATCATATAGTATTGCAATCATTCAAAGGTTCCGCCTTATCATGGAGTCAACCCTACGGTTGCATGGGATTGAAACCATGAACCTCACATCATTTACAAAGTTATCATATAGCCACCATTTAGTTCAAAATGATGGTGAATTCAAAGTCTTTTATATACAAAACAATACACATAACCTCATCGATGGAGTGGTCTAATGCCACATCCATTACCCATTGCAAGTTACAATATAAACTTTATAATTAAATGTTTATTCATATTAAGCTTTTGATTGACCATGAAATCAATGCAATCTCATAATCCATATTAATGCTCAAGGAATTTTTATGAATAGAAACTTTAGTTTATCACTAATGGTTTATCCATTTAGTCATAGCATAAATAGCATAATTACAAATATGGATAAGCCTTAAGCTATCGAAACTAAGTTTATGAAGAAAATCTTATGATACTTGGGAGATGCTAATAAAAAGGTTGTTTCATCACCTATCCAAACTATGATATTAAAGTATTTCTAATAGACTTTGCATAGCTAATTTTATTGCCACCAACATTTATGTTGTAACTTGATAATTTTATAGAACATAGTTTTAATTAGGATCATGATATTTATAAATCTTATCTGTTTATAACCAGAATTACTGGTAAACATGAATGCATTATAAACAAGATAGTTTATGTGTGTATCATTGAGTATCATAGAAAATTATAGATCAGTGGGTGGAAAATACTCGGATGATGGCTATGAATCCTTTACATAGCTCAGATCAACAAAGTTTAATGGCATTAGTCATTTACTCAACCATAACAAGTACTATTATTTATACCATGTTTTCGATTAGTAACATAAATTTTAGAACTATCTAGTGCTTGCAGGAGGTAATAAATCAATCGCTCTTAAAGACTTGGCCTAAATTAACTGTTGTGATCAGAAGCTTAATCCAAGAGCAGTATTATAAAAATAAAATAAGAAACTGGAGTGGAACCATCCCACTAGACCCTAAGTCCTTAGGACTTTGTATTTCACTGTAATGTTTAGAACCTTATAGGCAGTAATCTTCATTACAGAAGATGAATAACAAGCAATTGCTTATACTATTATTATAAGTTGATAATGTATATTATTGTTAGAACAATCATTATCGCATTACAGGTTATGCACTCTAGGTGAAATTAACTTACGACAAATATCACAAGTTGTGAACCAGAGAAATAATTACTATCGCTATTTACATTTAAGAAAGAAACTCTTCCATATATTTTATCGTTGACACAAATAATTGAAGGAAACAAACTACTTGTTTTACCTCATAGAAGTAGATTGATTTGTAACAGCTTATTTACTGAGCTTTTTACTTTGCAAATAGAAATATAGCTGAATGCTTTATGGAATTAAAAGGACTTACTCTATCATTCATACCTGTAAAACCTGTAAGAACAATAATCTTTTTGAATTAGCTTAACGCTAAGTAAGCCCCAGAATTGAAAGACAGTTCCACCTACTTTTCGCAAATTAAAACTCATCAGCAAACCGAAAAAGAAATTATTGCACAAGTTAATCCTAACCTTGTATCAAAAAGTAGAATGCTAAGTTTCTTAATTAAGATTATGTATTAGCTAATATGGTAATTGATTCTTTTATAGATAACTGTTAGCTGTTAGCAGACCACATTCTCAGCATTTTATGTATTTCAAAATTTTAAATTTTTATGAAAATTTGGGGTTTTGACATGTGGTATCAGAGCTTAAGGTTCAAACACAAGGCCTTGATGAAGCCCAACTAGCTTTCATGAAATAGTAAATTAAATTATTATGCTGATGTATTTTATTTTAAATGTTATTCAATAGAGAATTGTTTTCTGAAGTTTAAACATGCAGGTATGGAAAGGCTGGAAGAGTATGCAGAGGAGGAGTTTGCAGTTACTGAAACAAGAAATCTACCAGGAGATCCTATACCAGAGGATTTAACTACAAATTCCTCAGAATTTATACAAACTGTAAAGCACCTAAAAACTGAAATGGAGTCTATAAAACGAGAAAATGAAAGGATTCTAAGGGCTCAAGAAGAGCTGAATCAGATCCTAACTAAAAAGTTTCAAACTGAGGGTAGGGGCAGAAGAACTAAATCAGAAGATACCAGTCATCAACGTAAATATAAAAAGATGAAACATACTAAAACTGAAAGTAGTTCGTCTTCTGAAGTGTTTGGTGAACAACAAAACTATTATACTACCAGTGACAGTAGTGATGATAATTAGTACACTAAAAAGAGGAAATACAAACCTTATGAGGAAATTTCCGGGGAATTCAAAAAGATAAAACCACCAACCTTTAATGGATAGAATGAGAAGGGGGAGGAAGCTGAATCCTAGTTATCTAGGGTGAAGAAGTACTTCCAAATATATAACTATTCTAACCAATTAAAGGCTAGAATGGCTATATATAACCTTTCAGGAAAGGCTGACATTTGGTGGCAGGATTTGAAAAGAGTTAAGGGCATAAAAGAGAAAAATGTAAAATGGAGTACCTTTAAGAGGTATTTCAAAAAGAAATTTCTGTCTAAGCAATATTATGAGGAGAGAGCCAAAGAGTTTTATGAGTTGAAGTTAGGATCAATGACAATGAAGGATCTGAACAACAAGTTCTTAAGTCTACTTAGGTGTGTACCATACCTTGTAGATGAGAAACCAAAGGTACATCGATTTCTTAGCTGTCTCCCTTATCATATTAAATATAGAATTGAATATGATAACCCAAAGACCTTGGAAGAAGCTATGAGAAAAGCTAACTTCTGTTTTGAGCAGAATCAAAAGAAAGAAAGCTTGGCCAACTGGAAAGCTAAGAAAAATAATAATCAGTTTGAACAAAAGAAGAAGGATTTTGTGCCTAACAGAAATTTTAAGAAAAATAAGGCCAAAAATTATCCTAATAACAAGAAATTCCAAGGAAATAAGAACAATACACCAAACAACCAGAATAATTCTGAAGGTAAGGATTTTGTAAATAATCATGGGAATTTTACCAAGAGCTTTGAACGCAAAGAGCCTATCAAGTGCTGGGAGTGTAATGGCCCACACTATGCTTCAGTCTGTCCAAATTGGAAGAAGACTGGTAACAACATTCATTCCATACAGGAGGAGATGACCGTTGGGGAACTAGTGAGGACCATGCCCATAATTAATGTAGCTTTGGAGAATCGACAAGATGAATATCAGACTTCCATGGTGGAAGTAGAAGGTATGATAAATCAGATCCCTGTAACTATTTTGACTGATCTAGGAGCTAGTCTCAGTTATATTGCACCCCAAATAGTCGAAAAATGTAAGTTATCTGTTGATAAGTTTGAGAATTTATGGTTAGTTCAGTTAGCCACTGGTGCTAAAAGAAAAGTAACTTGTTTTGTTAAAGAATGTGCAATAGTTATGGATAAATTTGAAACTGTTGTTAAACTTAATGTTTTTCCTCTTGGTTCTTATGATTTGCTGATTGGTATGGACTGGTTAGAACAACATAGAGTAATTTGAAACTGTTATGATAAAACTTTCACATGCTTAAACAGTGATGAAAAATCAGTAAGTGTTAAAGGAATCCCTAGAAAAACTATCATAAGGCATATTTTTTCCTTACAGCTTAAGAGAGCTGCTAGAAAGGGATGTAAAGCTTATGCAGTAACAATAACTGATGAGGAAAGTTTAATTAAAATAGATGAGTTAAAAGTGGAAGACATACTAGTCTTAAGAGAATATGTTGATGTATTCCCAGAAGAGTTTCCAGGATCACCTCCGAAAAGGGAATTGGATTTCACCATTGAGCTGGTACCGGGTGCAATACCTAGCTCAAAGGCCTCTTATCGAATGAACATACTCGAACTTAGTGAATTAAAATCTCAATTAAAAGAATTAATTGATAAAATATATATTCGACTAAGTGTGTCTCCCTGGGGGGCACCTGTCATCTTCGTTAAGAAGAAGGACGGAACTATGCGAATTTGCATAGATTACTGTCAATTAAACAAGATGACCATCAAAAATCGATATCCGTTACCCTGCATAGATGATCTGTTTGATCAACTACGTGGAGCCACGGTGTTTTCAAAAATAGATTTAAGGTCTGGATATCATCAAGTAAGGATTAAAGATGAAGACATATTTAAGACAACTTTCAGAACTAGATATGGTCATTACGAATTTGTCGTAATGCCATTCGGGCTTACTAATGCCCCAGCTGTCTTCATGTGTTTAATGAACAATGTTATGCATAAGTATTTAGATAAGTTTGTGGTCGTATTTATCGACGACATTCTAATCTATTAAAAAACTGAAGAAGAACATAAAGAACATTTAAAAATTGTTTTGCAAGAGTTGTGAGAACATCAACTCTTCGCAAAGTTTAGTAAATGTGATTTCTTCAAGGATAAGATTTAGTATTTAGGTCATGTGGTGACTAAGGAAGGAATTTTCGTAGATCCTGAAAAGATAAGGGCAATCGAAGATTGGCCGGTTCCTAAGGATGTGACGGATGTTCAATCTTTCATGGGTATTACCGGTTACTACCGGAGGTTCATTGAAGGTTTTTCAAGGATAGCAAATCCGATAACTTCCTTGCAGAAGAAGGGAAGGAAGTTCGACTGGAATCAGAAATGTGAAGAAAGCTTTAAAAATTTAAAAATTGTATTAACCAACGCACCTATTTTAAGAATAGCAGATCCTAATAAATAATTTGTAGTATGCACTGATGCCTGTAATGATGGCTTAGGTGGTGTTCTGACTCAAGAAGGGCATGTTATTGCCTATGAGTCTAGAAATTTAAAATTTCATGAAAAAAATTATGCAACATATGATCTGGAATTAGCAGTTGTAATACACGCCTTAAAGATGTGGCGACATCACCTAATTGGCAAAAAATTTGTTTTAATGACTGATAATAAAGGATTGAAGTATTTTTTAGATCAGCCTAATATAAATGCCAGACAAGCTAGGTGGTTATCTTTCTTAAGCGAGTATGATTTCGAAATTCAGCATATAAAAGGTAAAGAAAATAAAGTTGCTGATGCATTAAGTAGGAGTGCAAGGCTGAATTTTGCAGCAGCTATCAACACCTATGTTTCAGACTTGGATGAATAGCTTAAAGAAGGAATAGAACATGATGAAATTTACTAGAGTTTGCAAGCTAAAGCTAAAGAAAATCTAACAGAAACCTTAATTAAAGGTTACATTTAAATGAAAAAGAATTTTTACTGTATAAAGATAGAATGTATGTACCTAACGTACCTAAATTTAAGTTGTTAATTCTAGATGAAATTCATAAAACACCATATTTAGGTCATCCAGGTTATCAAAAGACTATAACCATGTTAAGAAAAGAGTATTTCTGGCCAAATATGAAAATTGAAGTAGCAGAATATATTGCTAGGTGTTTGGAATGTCAACAGGTAAAAACTGAACATCAACACCTAGTTGGTTTGCTTCAGCCATTAACCATCCCTACCTGGAAATGGGAGATAATTAGTCTAGATTTTATTACTGGGCTTCCTAGAAATCAAAATCAGAATGATTCTATCATGGTAGTAGTTGATAAGTTAAGCAAAGAAGCTCACTTTATACCTGTTAAAACTACTTATAAAGCTGCAAACATAGCTGATATTTTTCTAAAACAGATTTTTCAATTGCATGGAGTACCAAAAGTCATAATCTCAGATAGAGATCCTAAGTTTACAGGAAACTTTTGGAAATCTTTGTTTAAAGGGTTAAACACTACATTAAATTTCAGTACTTATTTCCATACTCAAACAGATGGACAAACTGAAAGGGTAAACCAGGTACTGGAAGATCTATTAAGAATGTATGTGAAAGACCAGCCTGGTAAATGGGAGGATTATTTACATCTGGTAGAATTTGCTTATAATAATAATTATCAAACATCAGACAGATTTAGTCCTTTTGAAATTTTATATGGATGGAAATGTAATACTCCTATCTCTTGGATTAATCCAGTAGACAGATTGGTATTAGGACCAAAATTGTTAAAGGAAATGGAAGAAATTGTAAAACAAGTGCAGGGAAATCTGAAAGTGGCACAGGATCGGAAGAAAAATCAAGCAGACTTAAAAAGAACTCCAAAGGAGTTTCAGGTAGGTGAACATGTGTTCATCAAGGTAAGGCCCAAAAAGAACTCTCCGAGATTGGGGAGTTGTGCAAAATTAGCACCTCGTTACTATGGCCCATTTGAAATTCTGTCTAGGATTGGACAAGTAGCTTACCAATTAGCATTACCACCTAATTTAAGAGTACATAATGTTTTTCATATTTCTGTTTTAAAGAAATATGTTCATGATGTTACTCATGTGGTTAACTAGAATGATGTATAGGTGGAACCAAAAGGAGACTTTCTGGTGGAACCGGATTGTATCCTCGGAAGGAGGGAGATTACACTTCGGAACTGCACCATTGGATAGGTGAAGGTGCAATGGAAGCACCTTAGTCCAGAGGAAGCCACCTAGGAACTAGAAAATAAAATGCGAGATGCATATCCAATTCTGTTCCAGGGGGATTCTGAGGATGAAGAATAAGTAACATCGAGGACGATGTTATAATCTAAGGGGGTGTGTATGTCACATGCCCTAATTTTGAAAAAATAATATTATCATATTTGATTTTATTTCAAGACAATATGTTAAATTTTATGCTAAGTTGTAATTGATGACTCAGCAGAGTCAAGGATGTTGAATGTAATTATGAATATTTTAATTATAAATAAATAAAAAGTGGAGACAACAGCTTGGGAGAGTTGTTAAAAGAGTGTTTACTGGTCAAGTTGGTGGAGGAGACTGGGTGGAGAGAAAATAGACAATTCGCAGCATCCTCAAACACTTCCAATGTTGTAGGTGGCAACCTCCCTACATTTGGGGTCATGATCCCCCAAGAAAGTGGGATCAGAGCAGGTGGCTCAATTAATGAGAACTAACCCAAAAGACGTAGGCAATCTTAATAAAAATGCCCATTGAAGAGAGCTGAGGCTGCTCATTCCAAGAAAAGAATCATTCAGGTGAATGTACTTCAGAGGATTTCATTGGGAAGGGAATTTCTGGAAGGTGTTTTGAGGGGTAAACTATAGAAAATGATCGATTACAACTATTCAGCTGAGCATCTTGCTACTGAGTGCAGAGTTAGTACTAAGTCATTGGACTAGTATTTTGTTGATTGCTCCACCAGTTCCCAGCCAAGGAGACCAGGAACAAGCTCAAGGGTCCTGAGAAGACATTGTTTGAGCGCTCTCCAGGAGTTGGTAGGGAGGAACAACCTCCCAACGCTGTTGTCATCTAGCTCTAAAAACAGGTTCTATAGCTTTTTATTAGCTATGTTAGAAGTTTATATCTGAGAATGAATGAAGTACATGTTTGTAGTGAATTGTTAGAGTTTATAATCTTTTAGTTATTTGAATGTTGAATCTGTATTTGGATGAGATAACCCTACTTTTATTTTTCCCCGTTTGGAATAAACCAAACCGTGCTCTAGCACAGGTAGTGTGTTTAAAAAAGATGAAATATGATAGAAATCTGGATTGAATAGAGTTATTTTGTATTTCAGAACAATGGAGTAATTTATTTCTGTATATAGATGGTTTCAGGAAAGAATACTAATCTGTCTAATTAAGTTATTGTTTAAAAACCAGACTATTGTATTAGGAACGCTAGCAAAGAAGTAATCATAATACTTTACAAACAACAGGTTTATTTTTCTTTTAACAAGTTGATTACTACAAATAGGTTATTTATCTTGTTCAAAACTGTATTTTTGTAAAATGAAAACTACTAACCTGTCACATAGGTAAAAGATTTAACTTAGATAAACACTCATTTATTTTTGTGAAGAAAGAACCAAGTCATTTTACATAGTTATTTTATTGTTCATACTGCTTAACTATTCCTACAAATGTTCACATTTCAAGTAGGGTAATTCTAGTATAGTTCTTTTTGTAAATAAATTAACTACAACAATTATAATAGTGTAACAAGGAAATAATAACAAATCCTATTTATGTACTTATAAAATAGACTGAATGCAATGGTAAATAATATTTATTAAATATTATTTATATATGAACAAATTCATTTAATTAAACTAAACAAAAAAATTAATTATAAAAGAAAATACAGGGTCGAAACCCTTATAGTATTAACATTATAATACTAACATTATAATTTAGAGTATTAATATTGTAAATCATAGTAATAACATTATGATTAATAATCAGATAAGCAATAATCCAAGCATTTGGATTTATTTAGTATTCTGAACATAAAACTATAAAATGTTATTACAGTCCTATAAGGACAGAGAAATATAACCATGAAAGTATAACAACTATATACCTGTAACAAACAATTAATTTCACATTATTATTGAGCTAAAACCTACAGAATAATTAAAGAAATTTATTATACATAGGTCACTAACAGGATTAACCCTTGCTCGAATATCCGAGCTTATAAACAATTATTATAATAGAAAGAAATAACAAAATAGGATGTATTAATACAATTTAATGCAAGATAATTTTAACAAGTAAAGATTTCTTTACACAGTTGAAATAGGGTAAGAACCCTAGTATACAAATTACAGTAAGAGCATCAAAATAACCGATTCCGAGCTCAAGAGAGCTAAATCTCTTTACTTAAAGTTTAAACAGAGAATGGCTTGACAGGCCGCAATTATTTTTACATAACTATACACAAAAGTAGTAAAACAAAATTTACAAGTCACGGCATAAGCCGGAAAACCCTGCTAATAGCAAGGGTTTAGTGAAAACTAAAAAAACAAACTGAGAAACAGTAAACCACGAAGGGTCACTTGTAGGCCACGACCAACCGAAACTGTTCCATAAAGAACTGAGCAAGCATGGATTGCCATGGGTTGACCAGGGCTTACCTGTAAGCAGCAAGCCAACCCTACGCATTTGTACCAGCTGCGAAGAGAGTTGTAAACTGTCACCTGCAAGGATACGAACCAATAACATTAACATTATTGCATTACATCATAACTGAGTTAAGAACAAGTTTAAGAATTGTTAAAAAGAACTTTTCTTACCTGGAAGTGAAGATAATGTAGCCACCGAGAAACAGGAGTGCCGCCACCAGCGAAACGAAGAGCCAACACTTCATATCTCCTGTGACAGAGATGGTTCAACATATGCACAAACCACTTCTAGCAACAACAAGGAGAAGGGAGCAACAACCAAGCAAGAAGCGGATGGTGAAGCTCGCACTGTCACCAAAATGTGAAGCATGAGAACCACGCTTTCAAAAACCTTATGACAGACAGAGTCGTAACAGAAGAAAGAACTCTTTTAAAACTATTCCAACAGGCAGGCCATGGAGGAACGAACCAAAAACCACTCATAGGCTAGGCCGTAAGTTAAAGTCACGGCTCTCAATAAATTATTACCAAGATAAACGCACAGTCCTTTAAACTATCCCTACAGGCAAGCCGTGGAGGAACAAACCCAAAAACTACACACAGTCCAAGCCGTAAGCTAAATGTCACAGCTCTCATCAAACTCTTTCCAAGATAAACTCACATTGCAAGTAGAGGTTCGAGGATGAATAAGGTAGATGGAATATTGGAAACCAGGACGCAAAGCTCGTTCTTTTCACAGCAGGGTAAGCATGGCTGCCAAGAGACAGTTGCAGAGCGACCCAAAGGCCCGAAAATGACGGAGGAGAATGACAAAGTCTAGGGTTACACCAACCCTTATACTCCCGACACTTGGCCGAGAAAGAACCACATGGGCTCACAAATTTTTCAATCATGCAGTGGGTCGATTCTATAGTCCCTACATGCCAAATGATTTCCAATTATTCAAACATAATTTTTATGCACAATCATATAGTATTGCAATCATTCAAAGGTTCCTCGTTATCATGGAGTCAACCTACGGTTGCATGGGCTATAAACCATGAACCTCGCATCATTTACAAAGTTATCATATAGCCATCATTTAGTTCAAAACGATGGTGAATTCAAAGTCTTTTATATACAAAACAATACACATAACCTCATCGATGGAGTGGTCTAATGCCACATCCATTGCCCATTGCAAGTTACAATATAAACTTTATAATTAAATGTTTATTCATATTAAGCTTTTGATTGACCATGAAATCAATGCAATCTCATAATCCATATTAATGCTCAAGGAATTTTTATGCATAGAAACTTTAGTTTATCACTAATGGTTTATCCATTTAGTCATAGCATAAATAGCATAATTACAAATATGGATAAGCCTTAAGCTATCGAAACTAAGTTTATGAAGAAAATCTTATGATACTTGGGAGATGCTAATAAAAAGGTTGTTTCATCACCTAGCCAAACTATGATATTAAAGTATTTCTAACAGACTTTGCATAGCTAATTTTATTATAAGTTGATAATGTATATTACTATTAGAACAATCATTATCGCATTACAGGTTATGCACTCTAGGTGAAATTAACTTACGACAAAGATCACAAGTTGTGAACCAGAGAAAGTAATTACTGTCGCTATTTACATTTAAGAAAGAAACTCTTCCATATATTTTATCATTGACAAAAATAATTGAAGGAAAAAAACTACTTGTTTTACCTCATAGAAGTAGATTGATTTGTAACAGCTTATTTACTGAGCTTTTTACTTTGCAAATAGAAATATAGCTGAATGCTTTATGGAATTAAAAGGCATTACTCGATCATTCATAACTGTAAAACATGTAAGAACAATAATATTTCTACGTTAGCTTATTTCTAAGTAAGCCCCGGAATCCAAAGACAGTTCCACCTACTTGTCGCAAATTAAAACTCATCAGCAAACCGAAAAAGAAATTATTGCACAAGTTAATCCTAACCTTGTATCAAAAAGTAGAATGCTAAGTTACTTAATTAAGATTATGTATTAACTAATCTGGTAACTGATTCTTTTATAGATAACTGTTAGTTGTTAGCAGACCGCATTCTCAGCATTTTATGTATTTCAAAATTTTAATTTTTTATGAAAATTTGGGGTTTTGACATTACATCATTTTTTGTCATCCGGAATGTTGTTCGGACTGTCTGTTGGACTGTCATTCGGACTTTAATATTTTCTGTTTTGTTTTTATGCTTGTTTAAAGTTCAATTTCTTAGGTTTTCAAATTGTATTATTTCTTGTAGTTAACCAACATTTGTATATGTAGTTAGAACCTTGTTTTGAATGGCATAATGTTTTTCTTAAGCTTCACATTCATTTTTAGTTATTTATTATATTTTAGCTTGTCTTAGTTTTCCTTTCTAGTTGTACTTTGATCTGTAGTTAATACTTTATGTCTGATTTCTTAACTTGTTACTGTTCTAGAACTCGTCAATTTCATTGTTAGTTTAGTTTACTTCATCTTTATCAAGGTTGATTTTGGATTAAATCTTGGTAATTTCATTTTCAAAATACATCATTTTTTCATGGTTTGTTCATAAATCTCATTTCAAGCATAGGATCTGCTCTTCTCATTTACATAATTAATGAAGATGTTTATGGATAGGATTTGATTCAGAAATAGAATAACCTTATTAAGCTTTTTACTTGCTTCTAGATCGAACTTATTTCCAAGTCATTTGCATATGGATGGATAATAGTTGCAATGTTTAAAATCACTTTAATTGGTCACTTTTCAGTTTTCACTTCTTTGTAGAATTTAAATTAGATTTACTTCCATTTTGTTTCTCTGTCGCATTTGAAAATCATTTAGATACATTCCCTCAAATTCCTCAAGGAGAGTGGAATTACATAACTTAGCTCAATTTACTTATGAATCGTTCATTGTTTCTCTTAAATTTATAGTTAACTGTTAATTTGCATTTCTTAGGTTAACTAAGTCAATCATCTTTTTCAAGATAGGACAGTTCCCTATTTTAATAGTTAGTTGTACTTGGAAATTGTCTTGTAGTTAGATTTTTGAATTTGTTTCATGGTTAGAGTTTGAATAGTCTTTTCCATTTAAGTGATTGTTGAGTAGTTTCCATTTTGTGTAAGTAGGTCTTGTTTCCTAGACTAGTATTTTCTTTACATCTTGCAATTTAAATTTTTGTCCATAGAGTAGAGTAGTATAGCTTGATACTATTCTAATTTGTTTGATAATTCAGAACCCTTACTCAATTTTAGGTAGATTATTGGCTTTAGATTAGCTTAGATTAGTTCAAGCCTTCAATCATGCACATATAGAGTTTGCATCTCACAAGCTACCTTCCCGGGTTGACAATTTAAGTTGGAATTAATTAGCATATATTTTCACCAATAACTACCTCTGAGAAATTAATTGCTCCTTTGTAAATTGAATCATCAGGGTGACCTGATGGACATATGCAACCTTCATATGTTCTTGCACAAAATGGTTGTCCACCAAAGAATTAGGATCATGTATCCAGGGATGATTTTAAGAGCCCCCTAGATTTATATGTATAAAAAATGGGCAAATCTCTCCGATATATAGGAAAATTTGAAGGCGATTTTATCAATAATATAATATAATATATATATATATATATATACACAACTACATTTCGACCAAAAATACGACAGCCGTATTGTCGTATTTTCAACACTTCCCTGTCGTATGTACAACACTATGATTTTTTTTAAGCGTCGGTGGATTGTCATCGATTATTCGACATCTTTCCAATCCGTCGGTTAAGCAACAGCTCAGTAAATCGTCAATTAAATGTAAATCGTCGGTTATCCGACATCTAATTCATATTAAAATTTAAACACGCGTCGCTTAAACGACGCTCATGACGTCGGTTAAGCAACGGTGGAGAAATTTAAAAAAAAAAACTACACTTACAGGTCGTCGCTTCTACAACATGGCCATCGGTTAAGCGACGATTAAACTACGATAATGAAAACGTAAGCGTCGGTTAACCGTCTCTTAACCGACGGTTAAGCGACGATAATGAAAATGTAAGCGTCGGTTAAGAGACGGTTAAACGATGAAAATGCAATCGTAAGCGTCGATTATGAAAACATAAGCGTCAGTTAAGTGACGGTTAAACGACGATAATGAAAACGTAAGCGTCAGTTAAGCGCCGCTTCACCAAAGAAACCCGTCTATTAACTGACGGATTATGAAAACTGAAATGTCGGTTAAGCGACGGTATTGAATTTTTTTATAAAAAAATCGCCTACAGGCCGTCGCTTAACCGACGGCTATAAGTGTTTAAAAAAAAAAATACAAATGCCAGATTACTGGAGACACACCTTGATGTTTGTATAAATTGTGAAATTACTACAATAAAGCAAATGTTGCTAACAAAGTTCCCAGAAACAAATATCAGTAAGCTATTCCTGAAGTAACAATCGTGAGATAAAATGACAAATGATTAATAGCTTTGACCAAATGTATGTGTGCAAGAAATATATATATATGATTTGGATGACAAAGACTTGCTTCAAGTTTTGATATGCTCAATTAAGTCATGTATCAAATATATAGCTCTTCCAAGAGTAATATGAGCACCTATATTAAGCGACTTCATTCTTCGAATCATCTCCTGTCTCCAATAGTTTAAACTTTATATAAAACCCAAGTATACCTAAGGTAGCCACAACTAAAATCAACAAGTAAATAGAATAGTTAATTTGATCCAACTAGCAATTAAGTATTACCAAGTGTATTACATCCACAACACTCAACAGAAATTAGATAACAAAATTGGATGAACCAATTGGTAGAATTTCATTAACTAACGCTGTAGATTTCGAAAAGTTTTAAAACTCTATATGAAGAACCTTAAAAAGAACAAGGAGATAGTATAATCCACTGCATTTTTCTATGGACAGTGCCACTAAATATTTTTACTATTAGATTTTCCTTTGGTTTTTTATGACTCCTGACACAATAACAAGCTGCAGAACCTTAGATATACAAGCGTCAAACTGTAAAAGCTAAACAATATTAACAGAACATTAATTTCCCAATCAAACCACAATAGTATTCATATTATGCCAAGGCAATTTACTATTAAAGAAAAGTTACCTTTATTATCATGTCAGGATACTTTTCTGCAAGGTCTTTAATACTGGTGCCAGCCTTTCTGCATGAAATGATAACCTGTATCAACAAAATTCAATCAGGGTTCTAAGAATTTGTAAACCAAATGGAACACATTCATCCAGTCTAAATTTCAAGCAACCAGATAAGTCAAGGAATTTGGAGATTAAAGAAAAATTCAAAAGAGGAAGATTACTATTACTTAAAGATATTCCCATGCTAAATAGTAAATTGTTCTTATCAGAGGAAGCTAAGTAAAAAGTGGCAGTACAGGGTGGCAGGTGCAGGGGGGTACTCACTGACCACGATGGACAAGAAGTAATCAGGTTTTCTTGGGGATTGGGAGTCACCACCAATAACTATGCGGGGAGGTGTATGCCTTGTTTTCTAGAAACAGAATATGTTAAAAACCTTGGTCTATGACAAATAACAATCTTTAAAGACTCCTTGCATTTCATTAAACAAGCGAGAACCACCAATAACTATGCGGAGGTGTATGCCTTGTTTCTAGAAACAAAATATGTTAAAAACCTTGCTATATGACAAATAACAATCTTTGAAGACTCCTTGCATTTCATTAAACACGCAAGAAGCCACACTGTAAGGTCCAGAACAAGATTTAAAAATTAAAATAGAATCACCTGGAATCTCCAAAGCATCAAAGCAATAAGCTACTTGCACATCAGAAGACATAACAGCCTTACAGATCAGTTAGTGAACATCGCTGTCAAGTATGATCAAAGGAGTGGTTGTTCGAAATACAGATCCTCTGGAGCAAAGGTGGTTACCAAAAGTTCATTGAGGATTCTCTTTATGTGGATGGATAAATAGTTTAAGAATTTCAAAAAAAAATGTTTATGATGAATATTGGGGTCACTTGACACATGGCCACCAAACGAAGGATATACTACATGCAACCACCATCAAGACTCATCGCATTAACCTCAAGCAAGCAAGACCTCCCTCCCCTGTGTGCCTTCATCTCTACATTCCTTTACTCACACCTGTGGGTGTAGTGGAAATTATGGCTTCCCCTCTGTTCTTCATTGCTCAGGTGGGATAAATCAAGGCATTGTGGGTCTGTCAAACCATGAGCTTGATGCAGGGGAGTAGGATCAGTAGGAATCATGGGAAAGTATTCATGCTTATAGGCACCAGCCTGGAACTCTCTGCTACCCGGGTAAGGGTTTGACTGTTGAAATTGTTTCTGCGGCTATGTCTTGGTTGAATTTGGAACCTCTCCCATGTTTGGTTGTTTCGTAGAGCTTGGGGGCACACATGCCCCCTCCTTGACTGCTCATACCATTTCCCTTTCAAGTTGGAGTTACACATCTTTTAAAGGAATTAAGGCTAACATGGCCAAACCTGCGAATTGTGGGTCAGACGAGCATGGCTTTAAGTGAAATTGCAAACATAAAGAAGATTCTGCACAGGATGAAGATCCAGGTAGATAGAATGAAATAGACCATCAAACACATTAGTACCCACACCGAACTTGAGGACCAGAGATAAGATCGCCTCAAATCCAGGGGTGAGAAGCAAGGGAATACACTTGAAAATATGGAAAAAGAATCAATGTTGCACCTCAACATAATCCTAGAATTCACCCAAGGGAGTCAGTTTCGTAGCCGAATCTTAAGCTTCAAAGGAGCTGTACGTGGATACAGTGCAGCAAACAACTTTGGCAAGGTTCGATGGTCTAAGTTCTCCAGTTCAAGATCACATTGATGTCAACCAGGTTATGAGTCATTGGAGGGAGGCTAATTTATCTTGGTTCACATATAATCTAGCTACTTACATATGCATTTTCAATGCATTTTACTTTTAAACTAGTTTATTAGGTAATATAGTATTAGACTCTTTTTTAAAAATCAGATTACAGTATGGATGTATATGTTTGAAGGAAAATTTGACGGAACTGTCCTTATATGGCTAGAAATTTTGAACTGGAGATATTTGTAAATCTCGGGCTGTTTAGGATCCTCCCTAGCCAATTTAATATAAAATCTTATTATCCATTTCTGTTTAATAAAAAAATAAAAAAAGAGGCAATACTGATATACAAGCAAAATCGAGGAAAACCTCGCAACATTATATCTCGCAAAATCAGACTTTCCATTTATAGAAAGGTAATATGAGCACCTATGTTAAGCGTAGATAGAAATGAATGATTTATGATAAATCAGTGGAACTTTAGCAAATGAGAGAATGACAACCACTAACAAATATATCATTATATCAAATTTCCATCCATATGATGAAGTCAACAAAGTGCAACTTCGAAATAGAAATGAGGCAAATGAAAATTGCAAATTTGCTCCATAGGACTGTTAGAGGTGGTTGATTTCCATCATATCCCAAATGAAATGATACAACTGTATCAATCTGTATCTTCAATTTACTTCAAAATTGCAAAACTCAATCTTCCAAGTAACAAGACATATCGTGAAAGCTATTTCTAGTCAATCAAAATTATATCTTGAAAAACAATCGAATGCAATGGCCAAACGTATGTGAATAAACACTTCAATGACATAGGCAACTTCCAAGTTACTTTTGTTTTTTCAAAGTGAAAATGATTTCACACTAATGTCAAGACAACTATTTCCAGCCCAAGCAAATTGTATTGTAATAGTAGCAATAGTACCTTTCAATCAAGAAATGATGGTGTCCATATGCTTATATTTTTGACAAAGAGATTATAAGAAAGTTCCAATTTCCTTCCTAAATTCCTCAAAGTAAAAATGTTTGTGAAATTACTGTTAGAACAACTTGGTTATTGGTTGGGCATGACAGTCCTCTTTGGCAAGTTTTATGACGGGTTCAAGGCTTCTTTTAATGAAGGAATTTGGTAGGAAACTATGGGAGGAGTGAAGGCAATTAAGAATGGATTTATGACAGTCCATAACAATGATATGGGGGTCTTAAACAAGTTTTTGTGCCAGTGATAAGTCTTCATGCTCATGATTTGTGAATATAATCATGTGTATGGACCTTGTTAAGGTCAGATTACCTCATATTTTGCTACAAGTTAAGGGTTGTGAGGATAGTTTATAACAACATACTAGTTTAAGGGCACCTCACCATCTTTCCCATGAGAAAATCTCCTTATTTCAATCCCAAAACCATACCATATGAAGAAGAGGAGAGTCGATATTAGGAGAAGGATTTTTGGTATACAATAAATACGTCAGCCCTAGTTGAATAAACCCTCACAATGTAAGTTCGGCCCTGGGTTTGTAATAAGGAATGAATATTAATAAACAAATACAGTGCAACTAGGAGGAAGTTGAGGTGATAGTTTTGAATTTGTGGCCTGCTAGAAGGATAACCTAAGACACTATTATATCTCCAATCTGTTTGAGATATAGGAATATAATGGGATTGATCTTTGTAGAAACTTGGTAGATTGCAATAGCTTATACACCAGCATTCTTGAGGTAGTCATATGCCAATATATTCCACAGTCATATTCAACATTCATGAGTATAATTTCATGGAATTATCAGCAGGCTTCATGCCACTAGTAGATCTAAGATTCACTGAGGCTTCGAGGTTAAAGACACAAGAAGCACATAGTATAATAGCGTTATTGGAAAAGACACAATCATGCCAAATATCACCCTGCATCAAACAAACACAAGTGTCAGCTCTTAGCTCAATCGCCTGTAACATGAAACAAAATTTTCAAGAATCCAATTCCATAGGCCAAATTTTGATATTAGCAGATTTAGATGAACCTCGTCGTTAATTGCTTTTCTTATGTCATATTGAATTCCAAAGAGCAAAATCTATAGGTATGCTACTCTCTAGCTTATGATGATATGTTCCAATAAGAAGCTGGTGAAGGTCAGACGGTTTGATTTGGTTTTTCATTAGGAAAGGTGAAGCTCAGGAGTCATACATAGCTCCATGTTTAATTAAGCACACATTTTCTCACCGAGGGTTCGGAGGTCTGCACCAGCTGGCTTACAAAAACCTTCAATCATCATAGTTGTGGCTATTAAAATAGGTATAACGAAGTTCAATGAAAAGACTATGCGAAAACAAAATCAACGAGGCAATCCAAACGATGTATATCAGGGTGTTGGGACTTAAAATATATTTCTTATAACTCATTTCATAGATGTTACACTGCACCCATCTGTCTTGTTTTTACAATTTCACCCAGGGAGAAGAAACCAAATTGAGATGACTTTTCTACATGAAGGGGAATATGAGATTCTAATTACGGACCAAATGGATCTTTAGACTAACATTGACACAAGAAGTTTATTTTCTCATTAATGTAATGATAGCTTATAGCATGTAGAAGGATAACAACTCCTCCCCTTTTATAATATAAGTATCAGGCTTTTGAATACACAAACTATTTTCGAGACTAAGTCATAGAAATGTATCACAAATATAAAAGTTTCAATTAAAACTACCCCTTAAAAAACCTTGCAACAAAGAAAGCAAAACAACAATAGCACTTAGTTGCAGAATTTTTCTCTCTGATATTGATAGGGCTATGGTAAAAGTAATCACTTTTTGTGTTCTTATTTTCTCCATTTCATCACTACCTCAAATATTCTTAGTTCTCTCTTTCATAGATCTTACACAGCAACTTATCACTCTACAGCCTAAATTCTCAGTATCATTATAGATCTTATTTCCCCACAAAAAATAATCCATGGCCTATAATATTTTGTGATAAATCAATCTTTATGTGGAATGAGAAGTAGGTGCTCTTACGCTGTGCTGAGAATATCAGGATGTACATTATACTCCCTTGCAAATACAAACGGAACGATTCCTTGAGGTAGTGCAACCTGCACCAAAAGAAAAGATTGAAAAATAGAACTGTTAGTAAAACTTCTAGCTGTCAACAAAATAAGGTTAGCTCAACCACTCAAAAGAGATGCTGTCACAATTGTCAACAATGAAACTAATCATAATATGATTCTGGCATGCGATCACATTAAGACCTCCTATGTAACCATTGCCACACAACAACTCATGGTTTTGGGTCTTTCAGTTTGAAGCTCTGGCTAACATGTGTCTACCATGTGACTATAGTTTAGAGACGCTAACAGTGAATGTAAGCATTGTTCTGACACGACTCTTAACTGGTTTGGTAAGGAATATGGTGTATATGCACATAATTATAAACCTTCTCCAATAGGAAATGCATATATGTTGTGTGCTACTGGAGCTTTCTTGAGCTCCAAACAATAGTGAAAAGGAACAAGTAGACTCAAATGTCCCAAAGATTATGCTAAACAATATTGAGAGTGGGTCTTCCAGAAACCGGTTGTTTTGAAAAACCTCTTTAGGTCGGGTAATATTAAATAACAACCATATTATCAATGTCCCACAAAACTACCTACCCCACCAAATCAAGGACTTGGACATCTTCATTGTGAGAAGGCACAGTTCTCAAAATAAACCTTATGAATGCTCTGTTAGTAGACCCCATGTTATGACAGCATTAAAGTAGAAGTCAACACGTGATGCAACAAGGATGTCCACCTTAAGCCAAATGTGATCCATGCTTTTCCTATTGAACATATCATACCTCTAACAGGCTTCAAAGTATCATCCACTAATATTCATAATTGCTTCCTGTATTCTGCTATCTATTCTAACCATGTGATGCACCATTGCAGCTTGACAACGACTACTAACTTTGTGAAAAAAACATTGCAAATTACTTATATACCACTGTTGCAGACCCATCGCTGCCTTCAACACTTCCTTTAAAATAAACTTGCAGAGTAACTTATGCACTTTGACTTGGATCTCTGTGGAACAAGATCTTTCTAGAACAAATCTAAAAATGTCCTAGCATATATGATCACACAACTAGGTTGACCAACTTTGTCACCCATGAATATTTGACAGTATTGTCATGTTGGAGGCTATTTTTCAACAAGGTAGTAATGCTTCTCAAGTCATTTTCCAAAATCTTCTGTTAAACATATGAAATGCAAAACCTGCATTCGAGGTGGAACCTCCTCATGTGAAGACAGATTCCTTTATGTTTTGTGAAGAACAATACACATTTTAAACATCAATGCATTTATACAACTAACAGTTTGGCCACATTGCATGGTAAAAATATGAATCTTTTAAACATACACAGCAATTTGGACAAACTATTACAACTTGATGAAGAAGTCTTCTAATACCCATCCTATGGACATGCCTTTGCACCTTCTGGCACAACTCCTTGTTTAAAGCTTATGCACCCTTGACCCGATCCCTGTCTTGAACTTACTGATAGCCATCCTCGGGTCTTGCTCATTTCAATAAGGCTTTGAGTGAGTTCACTGCTATACCACAAAATGTGGATAACATGGTTGATGGCAAGTGTTCATGAGTTTAAACTTTAGAGCCACCAATAATCACAGGGATACAGGGATTGTTGCAATTGCTACAGCTACATAGAATTTTTCTCTTGAAATTCTTGCAAATCGAATTCAAGGAACAAATAATTCCATGGACTAACTGACCTTTCAACACAATAGTTGTTTTCACCCTCGAAGGAAAACCTGTAGTCATTTTCAGGGCATTTGTTGTATTTTCTCTGAGAAATACAATTTAACCAAGATTGGAAGTAGATCCAAAGGTCACTGATGATGGTGGTTGACGATAGCCATGGTGTAATTGAAAAATACTTCAAATATATCTTATACAAAGACTTTGAACCTATATTGCTGAACAATGAGCACAATATGCATTAGGTCACCTGGAAGGTTTAATAGTATTCCTTCAAGTACTACGTCACTGCCCAATTGACAAGACCCCTGTGAATTGCTCTATGGATTCTTATGTTGTTATGAAAATAGCAATGAATGGATTATATGGATAATGTGTGTTGGAATACCATAAACAAAATTAAAAAAAAAATATCATGCATAAATCTTATATTGGTTATAATAAATACTAAATAGGATCCAAATTCTGACTGAAATTTAAAAAGATGGTTCATGGTAGCTGTATGTCTATCAAAGGGAAGATGATGGATCTATCTATTGAGGACAGAGGATGATTGTGAATGTTTGAGAAGTATGCTACCGCACTGACATGTAATGGCTCATTGTGAAGAAACTATCTTTGGATAGTGAATCTTCTTAAGGAAATCAACTCCCTTCCTTCTTTCGAGATAAATTATTATTACAATGAAGTGCTTAACAACGACATTCCAAAAATACACCTCACCTCATAATAAAATATTTGCTGCCAATGGTTGGGTAAGATTTGAAAAAATGTATTCTTGGATAACTGTAACACAAAAGACAATTGAAAACATTACAGATTGTAGAGAGGAACCTTCTCGTGACCAAGGAGGTTTTAATGAGTCATCATACATGTGTGATTGTAGTAATTTATTTTTCTTAGAGCATTCATGAATTTAATTTTCTTAGAACATCAATGTAATCTTATGAGAAGAATCCTTAAAATGAATAAGAATGAAAATAAATTAGAATAATTTTCATTATATGTTTTTGTAATATTTACACACTGATCACTAGAGTAGTTATAACAGAATTAATCGATGAACAATGGGAGCTCTATATCCGTTGAATGTTCTTACTTTGCATTCCTTGAACCAAGTACTGAAACTTATATATGTTATTTTTTAACAGTCTTAGGAAGATTGATCAAGGCCTCACTATGTTAACAACTAGTGAACCTTGTTTGTACTGAAGGCCTGCATTTCAGAGTAATAACTGTGATAGGGACAACCCTTTGATGATTGTAACGATCAAAATACCAATGCCTTAATAGAAGACTAAACTTTAAAATATGTGCAGCCTCGGCCTACATATCAAACAAAAATGCAAACGAAAATTTCAATGTTGAAAAACATAAATAACAGAGTAATAATCTGAGTAACACTTATTATTATTTTCTTGATAATTAAACAATTATAAAATATACATTCCAAAAATAAGCAAAATTTTACGGAATCCACTAGATAATAAAAACAAACTAATCAGAAATCCTTAGAATTGCTGAACCCTTTGCTCCTTTGCCCGTGGGAGTTTACATCCATTGGTCTAGGTTCAATACCCCAAGAATTGGTGCTTGCATCCTCTCTCATCTACCTAGGATTTGAGGGAATCCCCATAGCAACACATCCAAGGAGGTTGCCAAAAAATGGGGAGTTACTGTTTAAAAAAAGAAGCATTGCTCCGTTTATTCACTGCTCTATATTACATAGTAAGGAGATAGATTGGGAATGGTGGCATATTTTAGCCTACATTTGATGAGGCAAATATATTTACCGTCAAAATTAATGTTCTTTCAAATTTCTACTGCTGTATTTGTAAGACCGTTCTTTCAACTTTCTACTACTGTATTTGTAAGACCATCATGTTAGCCAAAATTTCCAAAACAGAAAAGTGGCCATCAATCAGCCGGAAACCAAATCAAGCCTGTAGTTTGTTTGAACCATTCTAATTTTTTTGAATGTGTTTTGCACCGTGATGGCCTTTTAGTTTTAAATTATACAGTATCCTTCGATCGGTTAAAGAGGCATAGTTGTAAAAAATTATTACTAAGAAATTACAGATTTCTGTATACTGATCAGTTGACATTGTAGACTGGAAATTTTGATTTTCAATACCTAAAACCATGGATCAAACAATATAAAATTGCTTCAAAATTATGAAAACTAGAAAGGGAAATTATTGGGAGTTTGATGACCCAAATCCATAAATTAAAAATTCCAGGAAAGTTTTAGCTTCTTAAAATCCAGGGACTGAAATGCTATAGAACGGCAGGTTGCTATTAGATTAAAAATAAAATGGATTAACATAAGGAGGCAATACAAAGCAGACAATTAAAATAATACACATGGATTAACATACTTACCGGTTCCATGATATTAAACAAGCAATTCATAATAGGCGAGAAAAATTGAAGCTAACAGAAACACCTAATTAACTCATATAAAAACTTACAAGCTAAGATGCAACTCCAAGAATATAGCCTCTATAATGGAAGGGATAGCTATGTACCTTTCCCACTTAATATTAACTGGATACAAATACCTTAGCTTGGCAAAGCTTGGTCAATGCCTCAACATGTAGACTTTGAAGATCTTCCAAACTAGAAATCTCCATCCCATCAAGATTCTCACTCTGCAGTATAAAGAAAATGCATGTCTATAGTTAGCTGGAAGAAAGAAACAACGTATCTGGTCATAAGAAAGAAACATTGTAATAATGCATGCATTTTACCTTATTGAGCTCCTCTCTGTTTCGAGAATAGTTTAATATTCTCTACTAAACAGGTCCAACCACGTGAAGGTGGAAGCTCATATGGCCCCTCCCCCTCCCTCACATCACTCTCAATTCCCGATACCCAATGCACGTGCTTGGAAATAAATGATATTTTGTGTGAACATCGTGAGTTTCTTGTCTTAAAGGAATTACGTGCATTCGATCATTAATTAGTTTATAGAATTCATTAATTAACTCATTCATTCATTCATACATAGAAAAAAATAAATAGTTGAAGACATTACTCCATAATATCAAAAATAATATTCGAGGACAATGCATAAAAAAATAATGTAATAGTGTACTTGTTACAATCACTACTTTTTTGGCGCTTTTTTCTCTCCACATATTCTCTAAGTGTGACATCCTCTTCTACCAATTTTTTTTTGTTTCCTATGCCCTCTGTAGCTGCCTGTGATCGTGTTTGTCGATGGGTCGTGTGCTCACGACGTGTATGTGGCTGTTGTAAGGTGCCAGGATGTACTGGAAAAATGAAGAAATATTAATTACTTGA
>LPNX010693538.1:0-57821 GCA_001517045.1 Pseudotsuga menziesii
TATCACAAACTAATGGAATTAAGTATAAATGATAATGCACGCCTTGGAAATGAAGAATGCATATTGGATATGCGGGATGGTTTAGACCAAAGATTTAAAGATTGTAAAGGTTATGCAATCCGTTGCCCAGCCTTGGATTTGAGAAGCACTTTAGCGTAGAATTGTACAAGAGGGACCAATAATGTTGTTTTGCAGCTTTAACAAGAGCGGCGGAGCCGTGACGTGCTTACTTGACGCTAAAAAGGAAGCGGTTGAATGCCATTGTGGCCTTATGCTTTTGATGTAGATCCAATTACATTGAAATTTTGAGGCATTTGGTTGCATTTACCGATATTTTCCACAGTTGTAAAGATGCGATTTCTTATGTGAAAATGCTCGGGAGCAGTGGTTACTACTTAGAAGTATTTTACGAGATTTGATGGAAAGTGGAAGTAGTTGACGAGATTTGACGCAAATTTAGGTTCAGGCATAATTGTTTGGAGCTTCACGATCGGTTGAGAGTCTATAAGAAGAAAGAAATTGAAATCTCTGGAAAAGATCTCATCATCATGAGGACGGCAATGCATTGGGAAAATTTGGGCGATCTAGCGAACGTCGCTCAGCTGACGGGTCTTGACGCCGTGAGGCTGATCGCTCTGATCGTCAAAGCGGCCAGCAGTGCGCAGATGCATAAAAAGAACTGCCGTCAGTTTGCACAGCACCTAAAGCTCATAGGGAACTTGCTGGAACAACTCAAGATTACGGAGTTGAAGAAATATCCTGAAACCAGACAGCCCCTGGAGCAGCTGGAAGATGCGCTGAGAAGGTCATATGTTCTTGTCGACAGTTGCCAGAATAGAAGCTATCTGTATTTGCTTGCCATGGGATGCACTGTCGTAAACCAATTCAAGCACGAGCAAGCAGAAATTGACAAATATCTGAAGATTATCCCTCTAATTAGCCTCCTGGACAACCACAGAGTTAAGGTTATATGCTCAGGCCCTGTTTCGTAGTTTATTTTTCTATTTTGTCATCGTACTAATTTGATGATTTACATCTTTTTCATATCACTGGCTTTACCACTTCTTAGTTGAGAGTGGCATTGCCGCCTCTTAGTTAAGAATGGGAATCCTATCTGTTTATTATACCTGCCGTCGGCAGGATATATAGCGATCCGTTGGTCGCCAAATTCCATTGACCAATATTTGTTCAAAAAAATTAACCCATGTTTATTAAAGTTTTTTAAATTCTTCGCATTTGCAAAAAAATGGTTAAAGCAGTAAAAATAACCTCCAAAGTGGTCAAGACGCTACAGAATGAGTGAAAGGATGGCGACCAAATCGGGCATTTTACCTGAGATTTCTTCCAGGGCGGGCCAGTATCATGGAATCCAACAGTAAACCAATTGGACTACCAAATACTTCTCGTTCTTCGGATCATGGCAGTAGGTGCCAATATATCTCGGGATCGAGTCCTCATCAATGAAGTCCTAGTACCCACCAAAATGTGAAAAGCAATCTGATCAGAACAAGGATTTGGATTTGAATGCCTTGAAGATGTGCTCGGTCCCAGATATTCAATCCGACTGAGGAGCAACCATGGTTGGTGGCGTCCATGTGGGTATATTAGCGGCTTGCATTGTTCTTTTTCTTCCAATGGGGATGGCAGGGTGGCATCTCAGCCGCAACAGAGTGCTCTTCTTCAGCGCGGCTCTCTTCATAACCCTAGCAGTTTGGGTACATCTCATGCCCTATTTTCCAAATCTCTCAAATATGTTTTCTTCGTTTGCATCATCTTCTAGCTTAGTAGATAATTCAAATTCACCAGTGCTCTGCCTCTCGGTCCTCCATGACTTAGACTGGGAGGAGAACAAGGATTTTGATAATAATTATAATTCATCATTCAATGGATCCAGAACATGGCACTGGAATGCTTAGGCTGTTGAATCTGGATGTGGGTTTCAGAGACTGAACGGGATCGATACTCTGGATCTTCTCAATGGCTCATGGGTCGATACCTGGTTCTGTCACTATTAGAATTGATACTAGGATCCACTGAATTTATTGAAGAAAATCTCTTCAAAAGGCATAGTGATTATGAATTTGTGTTAGAGGAAAGGGGCTTAAAGGTGGATTTTATTTGGGCACCTTTTCCAATGAAATTAACCAGAGTTTTGGGGAATGTCCGCCATGGCGGTCGGTATCCTGATGTTCGGATCATGGGGACAGGGCTTTGGTATATGCTTCACATCAACAATGCGAGTCATTATGGAGAAGCACTGAGGAAACTGCAGAATTCTGTTGTTTCCATCCTGCCTCGCTCTCGGGCTCATGAGAAATGGCCACTGGTTTCCAAAATCAGCCACTGCAAGTTTTGCAGCTAGGGATTTGATTTTATGATTTCCGGTGAAAGAAACTCATCATCGCTGCATGTTTTGCAGCCATAGGTTTGATCAGATGATTGTTGGTAAAATAATCTCATCATCACTTGTCAGTAAAGAGGAGCAACTGAAATCAAACGAACAATAATTTCCAAAAGCAAGTGATAAATCATTTGGATAGCTTATTTATTCTATAGCATTATTCATCATGCAATCTGGAATTGTTTTTGTGTTTCTAATGTAAGCATAATCCACGATTTCAAAGAACATTAACCAATATTTAGCATTAGCATCTGCAAACGCTTTTCTTACCTTCGATCCCAATCTCCATCTCTGCACCAACAGAAATAGGCTAGAAATGCAATAAAAAATCCAAACATACAAGGGAAATAATGCATACCTTGTAACCCAGGTCCTCAACTGACAATTGACAATTAGAGATCAAAAATGTAAACCAACAGCACAACTTCTGAACCCTTAAGCATAAGCAGCTAATGCATGTCCTTATTGCAAAGCTTTGGGCCCTCTATCCCAATACACAGATGCATGCTGTGCCTGAATACTTTGCTCCAAGAGCTCAAATCCCTGCACATAAATGACTTGGCCTCGATACTTCTTGAACCTCAGTAACTATGTCAATAATTTTGGATCCTTCAGCCCAAAAACATGAATGCCGCCGCTTACAAAATCAGCATGGATACTTTCAGACCATGGAAACTAGCCACGACATAGTTACTGGGTTGCAAAAGCAAATCAGGGTATTTTAGCTGTGACAACAAATTCCCAGTGGACGCGCATTTTAGCGTAATAGCTGGTGGTTAGCAGCCATGGCCGATAATTTATTGCGGCATCAAAAAGTTATTCATTTCCATTCCTATTCGAAATTGCTTTGGGTGGCCACGAGTTAAGCATGCATAGACTAGGTGTCACTTGATGTCAACTCACGTTCTTGTTAGATGACAACTGCGTCTCCTCCTTGTAACTTTTAATAAAATATTTTTCTATTATTATAGGTGTCACTTGATCTTTGACAATTACGTCCCCTGCTTCGAACTTCTCTTAAAATAGTTTTATATTATTATTTCTTAATTGATTTTCCATGAATTACAGCTCTCTTCATGTAGGAGCCATGCATTCATAGTTGCAAGGACATATTAAGGTGTTTTTCCTCTCTATGAGCTCATGAATCCCAACGAGATTAACAGCATAGGGCAACAGGTGCAATCTAGCTATCCAGACACCTACTATTGGACATTTTAATTTCAGTGTGCACGCGGCCTTGGTTCTTGTGTTGAGATTGATGCAGGATTCAACAAAAACAAACACTCCATAACCTGGACAAAAATGGCGTAATGCTGGATCAAATTTCAGGAATTTAACGCGTCAAGAAGAAAACAGACATAGTAGAGCCAGAAACCTTACCGAATACACTACAACCCTATAAGGAAATTGATCGCCAAGCTCAGCATTCTCTCCAACTGAAAATGCAAGAAAAAATCAGTTCGCCAACCAGGCCTCTCGATTAATATATACAAGTGACAAAAATGGCGTAATGTTGGAACAAATTTCAGGAATTCAACGCTTCAAGAAGAAAACAGACATATTAAAGCCGGAAACCTTACCGAATACTCTACAACCCTGTAAGGAAATTGATCGCCAAGCTCAACATTCTCTCCAACTGAAAATGCAAGCAAAAATCAGCTCGCCAACCAGGCCTCTCGATTAATACATACCAATGACAAAAATGTCGTAATGCTAAACAAATTTCAGGAATTTAAAGCATCAAAAGGAAACAGACATAGTAAAGCCAGAAACATTTCGGAATACACTACAACCGTGTAAGGAAATTGATCGCCAAGCTCAACATTTTCTCCTACTGAAAATGCAACAAAAAATCAGGTTTGCCACCTGTTGTGAAGATCCCTTATCGTCAGCCGTCCATGCGGTTTGCCACCTGTTGTGAAGATCCTTGATCAACGTTTTAGAACAATAATACGGGTCGTCCATGCGGTCCGCCACCTATTGTGAAGATCCTTGTTCGGCGTTTTACGTTTTAGAACAAATAAATTATTATGTAGATGATTTGACGGCTAGTTGTATTAAACTGAAGAGAAAATTGTCCCTCCTCGCCTAAAATAGCCAAATTTCCTTTTTACCTCAAATAATTATAGATAACTACCGGGGGTTCAATATGGAAAACCAGTCGTGTCTCTCTGAACCGGGGGAGTTGGCAGGTGCGTATTGAATTGAAAGCGGGAATGGGTGAACAACAATAAAAGCAAAAAGAACAGCATGGGTGAACGGAAAGGGGTAAGCGGATGGATTGTACTGTAATGTGTTAATGCGGAACGCTGACTTCATTCGTAAACTCACTCGCTAGTAACGATGAGGGTGGTCGTAGATCACTGGTTGTATAGCAAAAAGTGAAAAAATAGCTTTCTAAGTCGATAGAAAGCCATCAAATACATCCATGTTCATATAATGACAAAGGCAATGTGCCGCGTATGTCTCTTATATATTCTATAAATAAATTATAAATTATTGTCTGTCTTTATTTTTTGGAGTTTAAGATGGATTTAAATTGTTGTTATTAGAAGGTCCAGTCTTTAGATTTGAAACTTAACTATGGATTTATCAAATGTTAAGAGGGATAAAATTTCTAGAAGTGTAAATATTTTTTTTGATTTAAAATTTTGAATATAGAGTGGTGGTATGAGGGATCTAATCTGAAGAAACTTGAACTTACCAACTACAAAGAGGGATCAAGTGCCTAGAAGTGCAAACCTTTGCTCAAAATGTTGCACTTAAGAAAAAGTTTGTATGTCTAGATAACTGTTTCTTCATGTATTTTAATCACAAATTGGACAATTTTCGGTCGAGGAAGGGATGAAGTAGAACTACCACACCATGTTCTCGGTGGAATTTTGTAATCCTTGGTGCTCAATATAAGTAATACATCAAAAAATAAGCAACATAGCAACAAGTAATACATTGTTGCAAGTTTTTAATGTTTCATAATTACTTCAACTTTCAACTTATATACATTATGGCATTAAAATATTTCTAAACGGCAGGTATAAGCAGCCTTGCTGCTATTTCACTTGTTTAAATAATATTTTTTTATATAAATTCTTTCATAATTTAAATGTTTATAAATCTATAATTTAATATATCAAATTTTTATAAATATAAAATTAAATTAATATTTCTAAATTAAATAAAAACAAAACCTATTAAAAAAATATTCAACCAACGAGAGACCCATTCACTCACTTTTATACACCATTTTCCATGTTTAAAGTACTCCCTTTAGAGTCTAAAGTCTTTCCCTAAAATAATAGTTCAGCATCCACCCTAATTTATCCAATCCTACAAAATCATAAACACAAATGAAAAGTGCTCCCTTAAAGTCTTGGCCTTTTAAAAAACCTTTCCGTCTTCCTTAGATTTATCCTTCCACAAGCAAGGATCAAAATTCTCCCTTCAAAGTGTCAATCTTCCAAAATAGCTTAACGTTTACATTAGATTTAACCTTACACAATCATGGGTGAAAAGAACTTCAAAGTCTTGATTAGCATAGTCTTCCAAAACTAATTCAACCTTCTCAATTCTATATGATTATAATAATAATAATTAAAAAGAAAAATTAGATATAATGAGCTTTATTATTTTTTAAAGTAGTTATTTTTATGTCATATATAACTTAAGATATAATGAGCTTTATTACTTTTTTTCAAGTAGTTATTACAATAGAAATTAAAAAAAAATGGTGTATTCTAAATATTCTAATATTTTTAGTATATTTTCTATTTTAATTTGTTCGAAATCTTTAAAAGAAATTAAAATCACATATCTTAGTTATGGATTTTGCATAAGTTGGGTGCCATATGGGCATTTAAGGGTGTTGAATCTATTTATGGATTCAAAAACGTAGTTTAAACACTTCCAAATTTGGATTTTAGTAAATAGAAATTTACCAGATTCCAACCAAAACACATCGTAAAATCCAAAACGTAAACAAATATACTACTCCATAAAAAATTAACAAAAAACCATTTGCCAATAAGTAATGATGAACCTCAATATTTCAAATTGAATTGAAAGCAAACAAAGAACTAACCTCATGTTGGAAAACAAATTTACAATCGAGTTTCCACCCAAAAACTAACACCACTATCCTTAAGCAATGTCAAATCCCCAAAGATGTCATAAACAAGAGGGTAGTCATCTCCAACTAGCGCTACTTTCCATTGAACCTTACCCCTAAGGAGCACGAAGTGATGATTGGTCCTCAAACCAACTCCAACAACACTTGCAGAAGATATGCCTAATTGTCTACATGCATTGAAAAATAGAACATGGGGCATCGATAGAGTACTATTAGTCTACTTGGCCTTAGGATTAATCCCTTGTTAAATTACAAGCCAACGAAAAATCCTTAGCTTACAGGAAACCTATATAGTCTAAACATTGTGCAAATGTGTATTGGAGATTTTTCCCCTACTACGTGCAAAATCACCTACCTTAGATTAGACGGATCTAAGGGTAGAGTCCATGGTGCAAGGGATATCTCGACCTTGACTTATAACAAGCAATAACAAAATATTTTTACAATTTTATATTTTTTATCTAACTAATGAAACAAAAGTGCAAACATACCTTTAAATTGGGTCACTTTAGTCATTTGAGGAAATGGTCTGTAGGCTCCCATGATCCTGGTCTCTGATCTTCTTCACCAATGGTTTTCAAAGGCAAATGGATCAAGGAGGGTATGGAGCAAGCTCAACATACACCATGGGATGATATGACAAAAGTATGGAAATGATTGAGGAATCAAAAGTGTGACTAAAAGTTGGGAGAAAAAAGTGTTTTTGGAGAGACATTCACAATGTATTTATAGGATGATCCAAGAATTTGTTGTCCATGGTATTGACCCATGGTATCTATCTATGGGTTTTTAACCATTCTCATTTTATATTTTTTTGGTCCTTTTTGGAGAGAGTGGGGTTATGCTGCAATAAATGCCCATCTTCCTTGTATTTATGAGGGAATGAATAATAATGTTTTAGACCAATTTTGGTGGATTTTAATTGTGAAGGTCAAAATGGAGGGAATAATGGTGGGACTATGATGTATAATTATGGTTTGGACCATAGAGAGCTATGTGGACAATTTTTGGTGTTAACAGATTTCCCCCTGATGTGTGAGGGCAAGAACTCATTGTATGGTCGAAAGACATCATAGGATCAAGGGAGAAATGGTGATAACGGTGGAGAAACCCGAGAGGACTGCGAAAGAGTGGAGTTTCCTCATTCGAACTGCAGTGGATTTTGATTTGTATTAATTCTAAAAAATGGATGAGGTACATATAATCTCATACATATATATGGACGAGGTGGGCATACCCATGCTCGTATCAATGTCTCAATATACAAATGGGGATCAAGGCTAAAAAATGGGAATCGATCAATACATACAAATGGAAGTACATAATGGTGGCCTCAATGGGAGGCTGAATACAAATATAGATATGAAGAACTGGTACATAGAAACAATGGCATTCTCTTGGAATGCAATATCACAACAATTGATGCTCTCTTGAATCTGAAGGTGTACACAACTGTATGGACTCAATGACTGAGAGTCGGAATATCTGAGATATAATAAACATCATCAGATACTGTATATACATGGAAGCATGATACAAAGGGGATTTCTAACATTGTCTCCAACACAACTCAGAGATCACAAGGGACATGAAACTATATGGATCCCAAAATAGACTCACCAATGTGATAGAGTTTGGTGACAACCGGGTTCTTCGACCAAATAATGAAGGAACCAATACCCTGTATGAATATCAACAGTGCGATAGTGTAGTTGAAGTCGAGCACGTGAGACACAACCAACCCAAAAGGCACTAAGGAATCCTTTCAAATGGTCCAAGGAACTCATCAATGAGGTGGATGAAACCAAGATACATGGACCTATGGGTCTATCCTCTAGAATATATGTGTTGACATTGATAAAGGGATACCTGCAACCACAAAGGCAATGAGGTTTCCTTAATAGAAGCACGAGGGGGACAAACTGAGACATGGAACAATAATGGGAATGAGACATTGAATGGGGAACAAGGTCAGGGGAGTAGGGGGGACTCAAACTTCCTTTGTTCAGAGTATAACGATAGGGATGAGGTGGCATCAGATGATACTGACTCATGGGGAGAGAATCATAGTTATAGAACTAGGGAGATGAGTGCAATGGGAGATACTGGGAAAGTAACTGGACAAAGGATATCCAGGGGATCTAAGGGAGACTCTTCGCGGAGTACTCTGAACAAAGGAAACCCGATGGGAGGAAAGTTGTCATAATGGGAGACTATAAGCCATATGTGTGGGCATTGAAAGGCGCCATTTGGTCCTTCTTCATGTTTTAAGGAGCTCAAAGAAGGGATAGAAGTATGCTTAGTATGATACTATCTTGTGTATTTTTTTCGAGCCCAAGAGGGAAAATGCTCGTTGGTTTTTTCATGTTTAGACAGTCTGAAAACATGAAGAAGACTCCACTGGTTCTCTTTTTTGTACGGTGGTCTCCTAAAACCTAAAAAAGATAAAAGTGTACAAAGGAGAGCTCTCCCATCAGAAAGGGGCAAAGAGACTTCTTTTCTATAGGTAGTCCAACCAAGTCGAAAAAGGTTAAACCTATACTGATTGGATGATCATTCAAACACTTTTACAAGCATGAACGAAAACAAGGTTCCCCAATGATATTGTCTATATGAGAGGGCTGGAAAAGAGCTCTAATACAACCCATAAGTGAGATTTTTCATAAATTACAGTCCCAATGTCCAAAAAAGCATAAAAGGATACACGGAAAACCATTCCTAGCTGGAAGGTGCCAGGGTGGTCCTTTTCTTTAAAGAGTCTACATAGTCCGAAAAAGGGATAAACATAACCATGTAGATTCCCTTTCAAATACTTTAACAAGCGTGAAATGAAGCAAGTGTGCTCGACAATATTTTCATTCTTTAAGGAGTAATAAAAGATCTTAACAAAAACTCCATAATGATCAGTCAAACAAAGAGGAAGTGTTCGATATACTGAAAGAGGTGATGTTGGGATCAGCTTACAGGGGTAAAAAATAACAGTGGAACACTAGTGGGGCCTCCTTGTAGGTTAGTGAATGGTGGAAAAATAATGTAGGGTTTGCAGTATAGATGGAGCGGAGGGCTCATGAACATGTGAATACATAAGGGGTTCGATTTTTTGGGTGGCATGAAAATCAAGGTAACTCCAGGAAATGGACTGAAAAAGATAGGGAGAGTATGAGACATGAGTACCATAGATGGACAGAGGGGAAAAAACTAAACTGGGCGGTGCGAACGACGTGAATAACAGACTCCGGATGACTCTGTGGTGCATGGAAGAAAGCGTTGACCAAATGGAGGCCTCTAAAAAAGGGGGACCACATGACACATGTCATTTTCATTGTTCAGTATTGAGTTGGAGTCGAGGGGAGCAGAGAAATGATATTGATTTCTTCTGACAGGACCGACAGTTTGTTGATCTGTGAGTTGCAGGAAAGAGCTCTCACCTAGCATGTCATTTTTAGTGATTTAATTTTGTCCTTTTCTCATTCTGGGGGCCTCAGCCAAGCCAGAAGGGTTCATGGGGTCGGGTTTCACTTTTCGAGGGAAAGGTGTGACCTAGGTTGCACCTATCGAGCAGGCAAGTGCGACCCATTCACACCTATTAGGGAGACAGGTGCAACCCATTCGCACCTATCGGGGATATAGGTGTGACGTGGGTCTCACTTGTTCATGAGACAGGTGTGACCCAAGTCGCACCTATTCAGGAGACATGCGCAACCCAAGTCACACCTTTTAAGAATTTTTGTGTGACTTGGGTAGCAGAAAAGGTCCAATATGCACGACTTAGAATGTAATGAAAAATTCTGTGGTCTACTAAAGTGCTTCCAGATTCCTTTGATGCGTTCATCAAAGTTACGGTTGAACAAGCTAGTGATATTTTGGGATTGAGACTCGGAGTGCTTCATCACACAGGGTGAGAGACTTGAGATCACCCTTTGAGACATGTACTTTATGACTGGCCTCCCATTGTTGGGTGTTATCGGCGATATCTCACTAAAAATCCCAAAGGGGGTATTGATGGATCACTTGTGTGTCAGGAATTTCTATGCCACGACTTATGTGCATGCGTCATACATATTGGTGTGTTACATCGAGAGTCTAGAGACTCGTGTAGTGGCAATGATGGTGCTGCGGATAATGGGATTGAAATGCCCTCACAAGATCTTGGGCGGTCGATTATTGATGGTTGAGAGTGTGATGAGGGGAAAATAATATGGGTGTGCCCACATGTATCTGACAATGGTTCAGCATGGGTTGAACCAAGATAGCTTAACGAATGTGGATTTATGCTTCCCATCCTTTTTGTGCTCATTCTTCTTTGAGCAACTACCTACATTGCGACCGCATCTGGCAGTGCATGACGAGGGACCTTCCGAGCCTCGTATGAGGTGATGGTACGAGATGGTGATTAGGGAGGGAGGCAACTTGGTAGTTCATTTCTTCACCCATGATATTTGTTCATAGTGGCAACACCTTCCTATCCTCATATAGGACTATCCATACATGGGCATGGACTATTGAGAAGATCCGTAGATGCCTCTACATCTAGGACAGGTATGGGGACCTAATGGTACATATACATGACTCTTTGTGGTTTCAGTCATATATAGTTTACTAACATAGTGGTAGCTAGTTTATACATGTGATAGATATTGATGGCATAATGTGTGCATGTGCAGACGTGGGACCACCCCCTCTAGCAAGGTACCAGTGACATAGGGGCAGGGTGGAAAGGTTAGATCCACTCGCTCACGAGAAGAGGAGGAGGCATAGTGCTATGTTAAAATCATTGTGGCTGGACGTGGAATGGATGTTGGAGGGTGTCACCAATTATGGGTGGCATTACCAAGATGATGATGTGATCTCTAGATTCTATAGAGCTCCTCTGAAGTGGATCTCTCTAATGAGGAGGATCGCGGTTGTTGTTGAGTATGTCAGAGAGGAAACACAAGGGGAAGTGTCAATGGAGGAGGAGAGCTCGGATGAGGAGGAGGATGACTCAAACTAGTATCTTGTGATGCTATCCCCAATGCATTTGAGCATGGGGAATTTTGTATAATATGTATTATCAAACGAGAAATCATGTGGAGCATCCCTTTTTGTATTTTTATGGGTTTTTATGAGTCTCTTGTTATGATGATGACTATGCTTATATGATGTATATGACATATGTAAGCATGACTATATGATGATGTATGATGCAGTCTATTTCCTACATGCGATGATTGATATGTCACTCTAGAACGTCATTAGCCATTTGGTTTGCTACACTATTGATACTTTTGGGAACATGCATGAATGGAATGAATTCAAAATGTCTAACCAAATTTCTAGTGTGCAGGAAATTTCTAAAGAGGCAAGGATTGTGTACCTGGTAGCAGTTATTCAACTGGAAGACAAGCAATTGGGAGTCTAGGAAGACATCAAGGAGACGAATACCCAAGTGAAGGGCGGCAACCAGGAGACCAGCGACACCATCGTGCTTAGTCTAGTTGTTAGTAGAAATACCAACACACATTCTATCGATATGGAACAACTCATGTGACGGAGAATAACTAACCCATGCAATTGAGGAGAGATTAGAATACCATCTACTTGCGCCATCAACAAAACCAACACAAGAGGGAAAGGTAGGATCCATCTGGAACAACCAAGGAAACAAATTGTGAGACTCATGGTAAAAATGATTCAAAACAAGAAACAAAAACTATGATACAAGGGTATGCAGGGTGGTCGACTTAGGCATAGAATATCTTTCGGTAGAGGGAAATTGTGGGGATTCTTGAAGAGGTGACTGCCGGAGTCAGTGAAGAGATATGCCCCCTTGTAGAGAGAGAGATAGATGATGTCAGGGCCGTACCACATGGATTCAAGCTTCCATTTTCCATTCTTATCATGGCTTGGTCATAGAAGAGGATAAGGTCCCCCTCACTAAAGGTGTGTGGGTGGACATGGGAGTCATAACTGGACTTCGACAAGGTCTTAGATACTTCAATCATTTGGAGAGCAGTGCCATGGTCCTCATTAGTTTGTTCAAGCATAAAAAGGTGTTTTTCCAATGGTGAAGTATCAGGTAGAAGCTTGACGGTAAGGCAGAGTGACGAAATCTGGCATTCGATGGGAATAGTCGACTCCACACCATGGACTAAATGAAATGGCGTAAAACTGGTGGTGGTTTTAGTGAATGTCTGGTAGGCCCAAAGGAAAAAAAAGAGCAATTGGTGTCAGTTGGTCTTGTGTTTTCCCAGCATTCATTAGAGCATGGTTTTGAGGATCTTGTTGACAACCTCAACTTGGCCATTTCCTTGAGGGTAATAAGCGGAGGAATATTGGTGTTCAAATTTCAACTTGGTGGAGAGCTCTATCCAAACAACATCCTCGAAATGAGATTGTGGTCTGAGAATACTCGAGGGGGACACCGAAACAGGAGATAACATGGTTAAAAAGGAAAAGTGTCGCAGTATCAACCTTTCAATTGAAGGTAGGCATGGCCTCAGCCCACTTGGTGAAGTAATCAATGGACACAATGATATATTTATGGTCTCCAACCGAAGGAGGGTTACAGGTCATGAATTCAATCGTGCATTTGCGGAAGGGACCGACTGTGACAATATGATGTAGCGATGTAGGATCAGGAGTCCTTGCCTTTGGGGAAAATATTTGGAAATTGTGGCCATGTTTGACTGCATGAACACAATCAAAAAATATGGTGGGAGAGAAATAACTGGCATGGAGAATCATTTGAGCGATAAACAAACCAGAGAGGTGGCCAACACAAGCTCTACTATGACAGTCATTAAGGACTTGTTCAGCTTCATCATGGGTGAGGAAATGACGCAGTATGGTGTCCACACCATGCAGGTACAATACATCACTGATAAGGAGATAGCGAGTGGCTTGGTGTCGGATGTGATGGCAATATTCGCAGCTTAAATGGGGCCCGAATTTTTGTGTTCGCAAGTAAACAAGGATTCCCCCATACTACGGGTCCTTCATAGAGAAGAAAAATAATAATTCATCAAGGATATTGATTATGATAGGAGACGAGGTAGAAGATGATGGGAAGTATTCCATCAAGGAAGCTAATTCCAAAGCCTTGGTGCTTTTGGGTGTGACCAATTCCAAGTCGTACTCTTGGAAAATGACAATCCAATTGGTGGCAGGACTTTGAACAAGGCGTCAGCACAAGAGATAACGCATGGGGTTGGAATCGACCACAACTCAAGTTTGGATCATGAGAATGTAATGATGTAGCTTCTGCACAGAAAATACAATGACAAGGGCCATTTTATCTTCATGGGAGTAACGTAATGGTGGTCCAAAAGGTTTCTGACTCTAGATCACATGCTCTTGCCAAGCATCATCTTCTTGGACTAAGACTCCAACAATGGAATTTTTAGATGTTGATACATAGAGGATAAAGTCCTTGGTGAAGTCAGGAGGATACAACAAGGGAGCAAAAGTCAGAGCTTGTTTCAATGCATCAAAAGCAGCCTGTGCTTTCTCATCCCACACAAAAGGAATGTTGGTATGGAGCAAGCGTAAGAATCCATGTATTTTCATGGCATAATCCATAATGAACTAGCGGAGGAAATTGGCCTTGCCTTGAAGGATATGCAATTGGTGCAAAGTACGTGGAGGGGGGTGATTCAAGATGGCTTGAACCTTCAAAGGATCCACAGTAATCCTTTTCTGGGACACAATGAATCCTAGTAAGCGGCCAACTGGGACACATAATAGACACTTGAGATGGTTCAAGCGGACATTATATTTGCAACATCGAAGGAAGAATTATCGTAAGTCGCCCAAATATTGGGAACATTTCCGAGATTGAGTCGTGAGGTCATCTAAATAGACCAGGATAATGTGAGCGAGTTTGTGGAAGCAAAAGGTCATGGCTCGCTGAAAAGTGGCTCCAACATTTTTAAGTCCAAAGGCATGACACGATACGCTAAAGTGCCTCAGGGGGTAGTAAAAGGGGTTTTGTACTAATCTTCTTTATGGATATGGATTTGGATATAACCAGAAAAACCGTCCATGAAATAAGATACTTCATGAAAGGCACATGCATCTATGATTTGGTCAATAAACAGAGTGGGGAAGTTGTATTTGGTACAATCCAAATTCAAATCATGGAAGTTAGTACAGACATGAATGGTACCTTTTTTTATTAACGAGAACAAGATTGGAAACCGAAGTGGTATACACGATGGGGTATATAAATCCTATTTTGCACAATTTGTTTATTGGTGATGTAATCGGAGAAACCGCAGTATCGAAATGACCAAGTCGACGTTTCGAATCCATCATCAGGACAGGGGCCTTTTTTGGCTGAATGGGTCATTTATTTTGGAGAACGGGGTAAACAACGTGCCATGTGTCGATACGATGTTCAACAATAGATGGATCAAGCCTAGGAATCTCGGTATAGGACCAAGCAAAAATATCACGAAATTCCTAAAAAGGTGTTTTGTAGGTGGTGACTTCTTCAGGGGAGCATGAAGCATCGAGCATACTAATCCTTGACTATCTGGAGTTTCATGGAGATATCAACTTTAATGGTTGGTGATATATTGGTCATGTTACCTTCTTCAAAGGCATCAGGTGTCGAGATTGGGTTCTTAAGCCAATCGACACTTCCATGTATGAAGTATTTTGACTCGATAGAGAATTGGTCCGATGACAAGGAAGGTTCATCGGGCATGAAGAATGAGCGATGATGGAGATCATCCCAACAATATCTAGGAGTCAAAAGTGCTTTGAGGATCTCTTCGTCATTGTGAAAGTAGCGCTTGGATATATCGGAGAGATCTTCCATAGACATGGATAGGGAAGGACTATTGGAAGTAGAGATTGTATAAATGGTGTTATTGGTGTCTGAGGAAGAGGTTGGTGGGTGGATCTCCTTAAGGACAGTGATTTTAGACTCACAGGAGTGCTTGCGAAGGTCACTAAGGATAGGTCAATACTTGGTAAAATTTTGGCAATGATGGGAATAATGACCATATATGCCACAAACTACACATGCGTGGTTGGTCCATAGCGATTTGTTCTCAATCGCAGGTATGGTTGGTACGTTGAAAAATTGAGTGTAGTTGATCTTGAATATTGTGCACATGTGGGTGAGAAGGATTGATGAATTGGGTTTTACATCGCATCCCTAAGGACATCGCATAAAGAAAAAGTAGGATGTGAACGTGGTTCTGCCAGGGATTTTGGTGCCTTTCCCCTAGTATTCATGGGAGGAGGGGGTGCTGAAGTAGATGCATAAGCAGTCAGTTGTGTACCAAGAGGTGGGTGTGACACCATCTCAATGGGTTGGACTAGTGTCAACACGATTTGTGGTGTCGGGGTGAGGGAGGGTGGATCAAGGTACCACACTGGAATACTCAAAGTGAATCCTGGAAGGTTGAGAGTATCCATGACAGGCTTAATCACAATTCCAAAAGGTGGAAAGAGGAAGGGGATCGTGTGTACGGGGAATGAACCCCAATAACTCCCTGGGGTATGCGGTTGGGGTTGAAGATGAGATTGCGAGGAGCTAGGAATGTTACCATATGTGATAGTGCACAAATACGATATGTCATCCATCAAAGGAGGAGGTGGGAGGGACAAAAAGGTGTCCATCAAAGGGGGGTTGGTAAATAGGCCTGGACCAATGACAGATAGGGAAGGGATGGATACATTGTGGATGGTGGTGTCGATAGTAGGGAGGACATGCTCCAGAGTGGTCGGTCCTTTAGGATCCTAATACATCAGTTGGTCGATCTTCACGATCTTCCCATTGTGGGGGGCCATCAAGAGTCGGAAGACGATAGAAGAAACAATTTTCATTCCATACATGTAACTACTTCCAAGGAGGAGGTTGTAATCGAGTTGGGTGTTGAAAACCTCAATGTCAAACAACGTGGTTTTTCTAACTAACTCAATGTGGACACTCAAGGGAACACATTGTGGTTGAGCAGCTCAGCCATCATAAGCATGAAGGGCAATGTTTGAGGGTTGAAGGGTTGGGGTTCTAAGATTATTCCAAACAAAGGTTGACATAACGCAATTGGATGCACCCTCATCGATGATACATCGATCAATGACCAAATTGTGAATACTGATCAAAACCTGGAAGGCTACGAATGATGGAATCCATGGTTCTCCTTGATCCAAGTTTAAAGTGATCAACCTAGAATTAGAGGGGTCGATGACACCTAAAGCAGATAACAAAGATTTGCATTGCGAAGGACAAGTTTTGAGGACCTCCAAAGTGGACATGGCATAGGGAGACTAGGCTAAGTCATTGACGATATTGTAAGTAAGAGCGGCTCTAGTAGTGGGGTTGTTCGCGATGTGATGCGAAGGGAACCTAGGGACTTTGGAAGTATCGTCTGTGGGGAATCTCGAAAAATGTAAGGACATGTCGAGAGCGATGGGGGTATATGTCATGGAGGGATTAACAGTTTCCATGGTGGAGCCATATTGGTTTCATCGATTCTGTAAGTTAACATTAGACGACCGTATTTCATAAGGTGATGGACACCGGCCCTCAATCATGTTGACTCATAAAAGTAGTTGCGATATTTTCAGTACCAAGGGTTGGGTTGCAACCATTCCTTGATTTGGTAACGAGTTCTGCAAAACCATAGGCAGAAGACCTTGTGGTGTTGGGTTTGGCTGTGCCAAAGCGGTTGTATTGGGGTCATGTTGATTGTCGGTTTGTAACAAATGGAAGACTCGATTCATATGGGGGCACTGATGTGTATAATGGTCATATGTATCACAAATGGTACACAAATGGTTAATCTGCAACTAAGGGTTCTTTATAGGTCTAGATGGACGTTGAGGTTCTTGTGTAGGGGTGTTAACTCCTTTGTTGTTAGGAAGGTTGGGTTGTTTACCACCCCCTTGAGTTGGTTGTTTCCACGGTTCCTACATCTCTGTCTTCCTCCCTACCCTTGTTGGTTATTGGGGGCAGGTTGATTAGGGAGGTTATGTTGAACGTAGATCTATCCTTGAGGAACGGGAGGAGTCGAGGCTGGAGTAGGTGTAGGTTGTACAGGTAGTGGGTAGTAGGAGGGAGCAGCTGGAGGGGATGCAAATCCAACCATTTGGCCATTACACGCAGGTTCCAGGAAGTTTGGTCCAAGAACATGAGGAATGGGTGTGGGAGACGCATAGGAAGGTGTGGCTCCAAACTGATTCATTACGTGTGAAAAGTCAGGGGCTTAGCCAGGTTGGGAAACACTAGGGGTTTTACCAAAGTGAGGCGACATCGAAGGAGAGGTCGTGTACAGGTGGGGGTGATAGGTGATAGATACAATGACTCCATCAATAGCATGGGATGCTGTTGGCGTATCTCAATGTAATGAACATAAATAAAGATAATAATTAAATAATTAATAGTAAACATAATTAATTGTACTTAAAGATGAAAGGGCGTGACCTTTCATTCACAATTCCCAAGCCTTATTTAATAGGCACGTTATCAACCATTGTAATCATATTTTATCTATTCTATCATCAATACAAATATATCATTATTATGGCTTAACAACTCCCCAACGAAATTAACCAAGACACGACATCTTTATGCCATCCCCAACTTGAAGGTGGTTTTGACTGGATTTTAATGCAATTTAAGGAACTCGTTGGTCTCTCTTGTTATTTATCTTTTTCTTGTACATTAAGTACCTATTCATAGCTATACTCTCAATGGGGGGAAGACCTATTTATGTGAGGAGAATAGGAATGGGTGTAATGCTGTTAATTTTATTAAGATTATAACTTATAAAACACTTTTCGATTTGTTGAATCTTTTTCCAAGATTCTCTAGAGATGTTGCAACCAAAATATTCACAACCATATGGGAGAACCGAGTAACGAGAGTCTCAAATAAGAGTTTCTTTTTATCCCACATCACAAGGTTTGTTGTTTTACAATGTTTTCAAGACCAAAATAAGTGTTCCACCCAATATTGTAATTCAAGTTGAGCTTGCAATGGATATCAATCCCAAGATGTTTGTGAAGGGTTGTGTATATGACACTTTTTGTGTTCTCTTATTTCCACCTCCTTTATGTAGTTTTTTATTCATTCCTATATCACTACTAGCTCTTTTTTGGTGCCCCTGGCAAAGTTTAGCTTTGGGAAGGATTGACCATGTTTTCCTTGAGTATTTGTCATTTTCTAGTGATTTGGGTATGGTTATGTTGCTATAATTTCCTATTAAATAAATCATGTTCTAGGTCTATTGTTGTTACAGTTTCAGGCTGCGGAAAGAGGCAATAAAGACAGTTGCAGAACAAAGTAGTTGTGGAGGGATGAAAGGCTTGTAGATAAGTCTCAAGTTTATACTTAACATGCATATAAAGTTCAATTGAGACAAGTAGCTCTAGTGCGTGGTTCAATGAAGGCTCATGATCATTTAATGTGATCCTGCTAGTCATTTTACATCATCATGGTCAAACTACGGAATGAATCCGTGGTTTTGTAGCTAATTTGGGAATCAACAACTCTGCAGCCAACTCAGCAATCACGGAAAATTTTCAACGCTTCGAAATCTATTGAGTCATCCAGTGATTTTTCCTGTTTGTTTTGGAATATTTTTTTAGCTTAGAACCGCCTCCACGCCTCATGATATTAGCCTCCTGAATTGGATCTTGAAATCTCTTGAAGAATTAATAGCTGGTCCTTAATCAGTTGTAATTGTACACGATTTTATACTATTTTTCGTGGGTTTTAATGTATAAAAACTTTGAATCTTCTATGGGGAAGATTAGCCATTAGCTTGCACAGGATTACTGAACCTTGTTGTAGTTAGACTTTGTATATAAATCTGTTATTTTATGGTTCTGGATGTGTTGATCAATTTTGTGTGAGTGAGTGGCTTGCCTAACTCTTGTATTTGAATTCACGGCCCCCTTTTGGTGACAGGTGTGTTGTAGTTTATAATTTTCTTTGTTTATGCAAGATAGTATTTGATAAATTGTTTGTATTTATACATTTGTGTGTTGATTACAAACTGGTGTGAGTTCTTAAAGTGTGAAGGGATTAAACACTTGCACCTGTTATTTATATTTATTATTGAAATAAAGAGGAGTAAAAGTGGTATGGATGCCTAATTGGAGGGAATGAGACTATGGTGAAGGATTGTAGGGGATAACTTTTTTTAGAATTTCTATTTTTTTTATATTATTATTGTATTGTTTAAGTTCATATTTGTTAGGATATGTAGGTAGCAGGGCATAAATTTAATGAGCAAATTGCTTGTTATGAAGTGATTTGTTCGTCAAAATCACTGTTTTGGTTTCAAATTCCTACACTAATAGGTAGTATAATAAAACTCAGTCCCCTCATTTTTAAAATGAAATTTTCATTTTTGAAAGTTTGATTAGATAACAGCCATAGAGAAGAAATCTGAGCAAAGTTTACATTTGCATACTAGAACTTCATCTAAAGACCAAATTTGTGTCCAATCCAAGGACCATGGTTTAGAATTTAGAATCTGATCTCTATCCTCTACAATGTCAATTTGCACAATGGATTGGCACCAGTTCCAGTTTTTTTGGAAAGAAAGAAAAGGTATATAAAAAATTGGACCTGAAACTTTTTTCAGTATGCAAAGCCCTGTGTTACTTACAATTGGACCATAAGCCCCAAAGTACTTCTACCATTCAACTGCTAAATCATATTCAGGTAGCAACATATTTATATATACACAAGCGTAGAATGATATACAAGCTTTTATCTTACAGTGGGATTGCTGGGCTCTGCGATACTTCCGAGGGCAGGCCTCAATCCTAATGAACAGAACCCTCTACAATTGGCGATAGTTTCGTAGCCCTTTCATAGCTGGGGACGGTATCTACGAGGTTTTTGGATTTTTCTTGGGAATTTAGCAGAGATACCATGTCCTTTTTCTTCATTATCACTTTCATTTGGATGCCACTGAACCCTGCATCACCATCTATTTGGGTTGCTGAAACTATCTGGAAGCAGCCCCTCCGCTCCAGTGCCCTTACTCTTAATTCATTCAATCTGGAGGTTGCGCTGACGTTACTACTCGGCGGAATCGGAACCAAACAGTAGATTTTCCCAGCTCGGAGGCGTGCAGAGCGATGAAGAGGCAAAGCATGAAGAAGCCCAAGCTGTTTGACAGTTTCTGCATCGAATATCCAGTGATCAGGGTACTCCTGGGCAATTTCGTGAACGGAATGAGGACCCTGCAATTCTCTGATTTCTCCGTTCACTTTCATCAATTTTATAGGACGCCATGGCCCGAGTCTGAGTGAGGAGTAATTTCCCATAGAGTAATCTATTTACTGGACGATTTGCACAGGGTCTTTCTAACGCCGTGGAGTGGAGTGATAGCTCTGTTACTTCTCTTCCGAAGAGACCCAGTGGAGTGGAGTGAAAGCTTACTCTGTTACTTCTCTTTCAGGAGACCTAAACTCACTTGATTCTGAATAAGTATGAGTAGCTTTTCCTCTAAGCTGAGGCTGATTCTGTTTCTGAACAAACCTTAAATCATACTTCCCAGAATATTGAAGAAACTCTAACTAACAATCCATGTTAACAGAGTACTACCGAAGCAAATCAAATTATCTTATCATCACTGCAAACAAAATTTATCTTTTCATATACAAAATTTATGTACTCTTACTGCAAACAAAACGGATAATAATACTTGTTCAAAATTGAGTGTCTCCGTCTCACTGAAAAACAGTAACCAATTAAACTATCACTCAATAACGTCAAGTAAGTCCGTTCAAATCATCCAGTAGATGACTTACTCCGTTGATATCTTTCAGAAGCTGAATAATTCTGAGCGCCGCACATTTCCAGAATCGTTCTGCAAGGATATGCATAGGATAATAAAGGATACGCATAGGATAATAAGATAATATTATTATAGGATGGCGGAGGAATCAACATTTCAACGTTTGTGGCAAAAATTCTGAGCTCCATAGACTGCATGACGCATCTTATCTTGCAATTGGATTGATAAAGAGATTTCTTCTCGGTGAGCCTATAAATCGAGGAATAATTTAAAGTGAGGGCCCATTTCAATATCAGCCCATCTCAATGAGCTTCACCTTACTTTTAGTCATATCAATCATATTATATTTAAAAGTAATTTATGTACTCAAAAGTACTTTACTTTAGTCATATCAAAGATGATTTTTTTATTGGTTTTATTTTAGACATTTTTTCAATTTAACTTAATCATAGTTGCATTGGTTATAGTGTACGAGATGAGTTGTAAATATACCTTCTCCACAGAATGTCCAACTCATAATATTTTATTATATCTCTTATGAGACCCATTTAGACCTCAAAATTCCCCTAATGATTTGGAATTTGGAAGATCTTCTTGCATAGAAAGTCGTGCCTCCACGGAGCGCATCTATTGAGCCCAGGATGGAAGTTTTTGGGTGGTTGAATCTCCGAGAAAGTCAAACCATAGTTTGGCCCCGAACCAGAAAACCGAAAAAAACCAGAACCAAAAATCCTTTAGAGCTGCAACCTCGCAAGTAGGATTTGAAGGGTGAAGATTTGAGATCTCCAGAAATAAGTTGAACCAACCAACTTGCCTCAGTCAAGCACATCTACTAGTAAGTCCAGCCTCCTATTTCGAGAAATTTCATCTTTTAGTGACCTACTGGACAAGATGGCCCCAAGCACTAAGCTTGAGGACAAATTGGAAGGCATAGAAAACTTCCTAGATTGGAAGTATAGGATTGGTCTCATTTTAAAATAGAATGGCCTTGAGAAGTACATCAAGGATGAGATTGCATAACCTAAAGAAGATGAAGCTAAGGAGAAGCATGAACAAGACCTAATCAAGGCAATTAGGATCATTGCCGATTCTATTAAGGATCACTTGATCCCTCAAGTGTCATCTAAGAAGAAACCTAAGAAGATGTATGATGCAATTTTCAGAATGTATGAGGGAACGAACATCAATAGAAACATGAATATGAGAGCTCAACTGAAGGGCACCAAGATGAGCAAATGAGAGTCTATTCAAGATTACTTCACAAGGGTCTCCCAGTTTAGAGAACAACTAAGTCCTATTGGAGACACCCTTAATGAGGATGAACTATTTATGACTGCTCTCAATGGTCTCATTGAGACCTTGAGACTCATTCATACAAACAATGTGTGCCATAAAAGAAAATATGAAGTTTGATATAGTATACAAAAAGAAACTAGAGTATCCAAAAGAGAATCTCTACTAAGAGAAGATGATCAAGACCTAGCCACCCATACTAAAGGAAGAAAACAAGCAAACTTCAAGAAGAGTAATCATAAGCCTTCAAAAAAGAAGGATTACTCAAAGAATAAATGCTACAACTGTCATAAGATATGACACCTAGCCAGAGAGTGTCCATCACCAAAGAAGAACAACAATAAGAGACATCATGATCATCTAGCTTAAGATGAGAATGAAGAAGAATAAAGACCTCGAAAGAGACTAACTAGATGTGAAGATGTAGAAGAATATATGTTATTCTCTACACTCTCTGGGTCTGTAACACCCGAAGAATATACATGGCTTATTGATAGTGGTGCCTCAAAGAACATGACATGGAAGAATCCAACTTTGTCAAGACTTAAAGAAAAGAACTCTCCCCAGAAGGTATCATTGGGAGATGCCTATCAATATCTCATCTTATATGTTAGTTAAAAAAACATTGAAATAGTTATTTATACTTGATAATAAAAAGTTCAATTAAAAAATATTGTAAATAAGGATGACTTTTAAAGTTGTTTTTAAATTGTCAAGTTTTAATAGAATAATTGGTCAACACAAGTTTCATTTTGTAAAGAGTCTCGAGATCAAAACCCGCTCCTCCTAAAAGATGCCATATAAATTCAACTATGCTAATTAGTTTGTCCACCATGAATGGGTATGCCAATGCTTATTATATGGGTCTTATACTTAATAATATTAACTCTCGTACTTGGCTCTAAATGCCAATCCTTTTTTTTTCAGAAAGAAAAAAGCCTATCTTGATATTCATATTATGAATCAAAGGACATCATAACAATCATCCAGTAATCAGGATCAAACTAAACAAACCATACAAAAGACTGCCACATCAACCCAGATGATGACTCGCCAGGGGGAAAGGCATAACAACAAAATAAATGACCCATCAGAAAAACTGTCTCATCATAAAGTGGGTCCTGCCCACACAACCACATCTGTCGAGCGCCAAAAGGGTGATGAACAGCTGTCCAAAAGAGACCGCTCAGCTCATCAAACTAAGAGGGTAAATGAAACACCCCTCAATCGAAGTCAAAAGAACTGTACAGTATCTTGAAAGATCATATGATTCTCGTAAATGCCAATCATTATTATATGGGAGACAACTAAACATTATGTTTAATTTATGAAAGTCTAACAATGTTAGAAGAACCACTCCTATAACCATTAAATGTCAAAGCAATATCTATGAAAATAATTTATTTTGTACATATTTTATAATTATGTAAATTAAAAAATCCAAATCTCAAAGCATAATTCTTGGTAAAATATATAAACATTTACACATATTTTACTGTAATATATGATAGTAATAATTATTCTAGTGATAAATAGCCAATAGCACCACTAACTAATTATAATTAATTGATTTCCAGTGCATTGATAGATGGTGGAAATATTGTGGTTCATTGCAATCAACAGGCAGAAAGAACTCCAAGACATAGTCATCGGTCCCAGAGTAAGTACTCCTTAATCGAATGCCAACAGAAGCCCTTTAGCCCAAAGTGCAAGCATAGTGCACCAATGGATACTCCGTCTTATTGAAAGTTGATACATTGTCTGAAAAATATGGTTGATTGGATGCAAACGCCTTTCCAGGAACACCTTGCCCTTTCAAAAGATGTTGCTCAGAGCACGCCTCTTGAAATTCCAACATGTCATGATTAGTCGCATAGCATGCCTCGACTATTGTAGACATGCAATCTTTCCCACACGAATGGAAATCATTTTCCCTTTTTGCTACTACCACCAACAACAATGTTACAATGCTTGCATGGCACCCAGGTTTGAGCTAATGATAACTTGTGTCTCACAAACTGCAATCAACACCTCTAAAATCTTAGGTAGAACAGCTTGACAGCTTTCGACGGGTATCTGTTAAAAGGAAAATTAAACATATATGATTAGACCAAACCAATTTCTAGAAGAGCAAGCAACCAAACAACGAAGCCAGCGGAACAGAAAAATAAAATGAAGACTGTGTGCAACAAACAGGAGAGCTGGTTATAATAAGTACTTTGTCGCCGTGCCACTCCCTTGTATACAGGCCCAGGCATAGAATGGCTTGCCATTTCTTTTCAATGGTCGCATGGCAGTTGACATGCGCCTGACTTGAAGTGTGTCGTGGGTGGCGTTCCTCGAGCAAGGAATTATCTTCCCAAAGAAATGAAAACCATTTTTCAATACATGCCAGTGCGACTGCTAACGCCCCATCACACCGCTGGGTCTTGGGGCACAAAGTCCTAGGCCTACGTCACTTCCAAAAAAACAATAGGAGCAAAGTTAAATGAATATTTAAATAATTCAAAGTTTAAAATTTAATCCAAAGTATAGCAAAACATTTGAAAATAAAAAAATTAAATCTGCATCTTGAATTAATCTACCTAACTGAATCATATATATCCCCTTTCGGGGACATAATAATATGGGCATAACCTTTACATATAAGTCAGGGTATAATGGACATTTCCTCAATCTTGATATTTTCATACTTTCTGACATGCGACACATGGCATATAATATTATGATTGAGCATAACATTCCATAATATCTTAAGTATATAAATACAATATGATGATCATAATGCTCATGATGTTAATGTCTAATGACACCAAATTTGATATATTGAACTTAAAAAGAGAAAGTAAACAACTCGTTAGTTTGTTTTTGGAATTTTATTTATGTTCTGAAAAGAATTAAAAGAGTTATTTTTAAATTATCGTAATTTTGAAAAGCCAGAAAGTTAGGAAGATTCTTATTGTAACAAAAAATATGTAAGGCGTTTTAAGAGAAAGTGTTTTTGATGCTCAACACATAGTCTCATAGAGATGACAACACTATGAAACTCATGAGAGTTAGTTCTTATTTTTGTTGATTTTCTTGTTTACGCTTGTTAACATAGAGATATATTTTAGGCCTTTTCGATTAGGGTTAATGACTTCCTTGTAATATCTTAATTTTCTTCAATCTAATGATATTTTTAATGTTGTCTATATTTTGCATAGTGAAATTTTCAACAACTCCTCAATGAATTAACCAAGACACGACATCTTTATGCCATCCCCACTTGAAGGTGGTTTTGACTGGATTTTAATGCAATTTAAGGAACTCGTTGGTCTCTCATGTTATTTATCTTTTTCTTGTACATTAAGTACCTAGTCATAGCTATACTCTCAATGGGGGGAAGACCTATTTATGTGAGGAGAATAGGAATGGGTGTAATGCTATTAATTTTATTAAGATTATAACTTAGAAAACACTTTTCGATTTGTTGAATCTTTCTCCAAGATTCTCTAGAGATGTTGCAACCACAATATTCACAACCATATGGGAGAACCGAGTAACGAGAGTCTCAAATAAGAGTTTCTTTTTATCCCACATCACAAGGTTTGTTGTTTTACAATGTTTTCAAGACCAAAATAAGTGTTCCACCCAATATTGTAATTCAAGTTGAGCTTGCAATGGATATCAATCCCAAGATGTTTGTGAAGGGTTGTGTATATGACACTTTTTGTGTTCCCTTATTTCCGCTTCCTTTATGTAGTTTTTTATTAGTTCCTATATCACTACTAGCTCTTTTTTGTTGCACCTGGCAAAGTTTAGCTTTGGTAAGGATTGACCATGTTTTCCTTGAGTATTTGTCATTTTCTAGTGATTTGGGTATGGTTATGTTGCTATAATTTCCTATTAAATAAATCATGTTCTAGGTCTATTGTCGTTACAGTTTCAGGCTGCGGAAAGAGGCACTAAAGATAGTTGCAGAACAAAGTATTTGTGGAGGGATGAAAGGCTTGCAAATAAGTCTCAAGTTTATACTTAACATGCATATAAAGTTCAATTGAGACAAGTAGCTCTAGTGTGTGGTTCGATGAAGGCTCATGATCATTTAATGTGATCCTGCTAGTCATTTTACATTATCATGGTCAAACTACGGAATGAATCCGTGGTTTTGTAGCTAATTTGGGAATCAACAACTCTGCAGCCAACTCAGCGATCACAAAAAATTTTCAATGCTTCGAAATCTGTTGAGTCATCCAATGATTTTTCCTATTTGTTTTGGAATATTTTTTTAGCTTAGAACCACCTCCACGCCTCATGATATTAGCCTCCTGAATTGGATCTTGAAATCTCTTGACGAATTAATAGTTGGTCCTTATTTAGTAATCAGTTGTAACTGTACACAATTTCATACTATTTTTCATGGGTTTTGATGTATAAAAACTTTGAATATTCTATGGGGAAGATTAGCCATTAGCTTGCACAGGATTACTGAACCTTGTTGTAATTAGACTTTGTATATAAATCTGTTATTTTATGGTTCTGGATGTGTTGATCAATTTTGTGTGAGTGAGTGGCTTGCCTAACTCTTGTCTTTGAATTCACTAACCCCTTCTAGTGACAGGTGTGTTGTAGTTTATAATTTTCTTTGTTTATGCAAGATAGTATTTGATAAATTGTTTGCATTTATACATTTGTGTGTCGATTACATACTGGTGTGAGTTCTTAAAGTGTGAAGGGATTAAACAGTTGCACCTGTTATTTATATTTATTATTGAAATAAAGAGGAGTAAAGGTGGTATGGATGCCTAATTGGAGGGAATGAGACTGTGGTGAAGGATTGTAGTGGATATTTTTTTTTAGAATTTCTATTACTGGTCAATAAGGTCAGAAGCATGTTTTTAATTCTGAGTAGTCCCTTGCCACTTTACTTGTCATTAGTTGTTGGTTTCATAGGATTAAATTGCCTTGCAAAATTAATGAACATATAGAATTGGATTTGGTGGTTTAAATTCCTTTATGTAGTATAGCTGGGACAATTTGTGGTAATAGATAGAACAATGCTTCTAGTTCAATCGGTTTAAATACTTTCGTGTAGCTGTTACTTAATCGAAAACCTTTCACCAATAGTTCCATTCCCTGATCTTGCTCCATTAATTAATTGAGCTCCCCTGTATTAAAAATCATTCGAATTATAGTATATGACATAAACCTTATCGGGTAGCTCATAAGTCTTTTGTAACTCTGGGTTGATAATTTATGAATAGCTTTCAATTACTCTTTTAAGTAAATTAGAAGGTAAAAGAAACTTTGTCATTGTATATGAAGTCACTTCCTCTAAGTCGTTTTTGTCATAAAAAAATTAAGACAAATAACCTCATTGAATTTAATTAGCATAACTTTTATTAAGTTGATGCTAACAATTATATCCATAATAAAAATTAATTCCTTGAGAATTCTTAATTACTTACCATCTTACCAAAGAAACAATATCATCATATCACCATACTTAAACAATATATATGTTTATGAAAGACTCCAATAATAATACTTAAACAATATATATATGTATATGTTTATAGAAGACTCCCATACTAAAAATTTATTTAAAACATTACAGGTAGTTAATTTTACCTATATATTCCAAACACTGATTTTTTTAATAATTAGCAATTTATTTTATTTAAAACTTGAGTTATTTAATTTATAAAAATTAAAATACATTAAAAACTTATTATCAAACCATATACAACAAATATGTTTCAATAACAATATTTTCAATGTTTATATATATAGATTTACAAGTTTATGTATATATATAAAAGTGGTAGATTTAAATTAAATTGAGAAACTTTATGGTGGGAATTTTCTTTTCCAATTGTTTTATTAAATCAGAATTACATAGATAAATGTAAATGAATTTAGAAAAAAAAGATAAATAAATGGAGAGAAGCCAAGTGTTCTCCAACCCAATATGGGAGAGGTCATGTCACTTTAGTCACATTATGCTAGCTTACATAAATAAAAAAGTATTAAAAAATAAAAAAGTGAAGAATATAAATTACATATAGATCACCATTTACACTAGCAAAGAATCAATTCATGACCATTATAAGTTGTTGTAGTAGTTTTTGGCATCGACTTTTAATAGACACTATTTTTTCTTAACCATGGTTATTCATTCTTTCCTTGAGATTTCAAATAGGTGTGATTGATTCTTGTTTCTTTGTCACATATAAAGTGTGTATAATATATATTTTATATCAATGCATTTATTTTTGTTGTTGGGTTATTATCAGCTATTAGATTGATTACTCTATAAAGTGTGAGTAATATATATTTCATATCAATGCATTTATTGTTGTTACGAGGTTATTATCAACTATTAGATTGATTACTAAATTTAATCCAATAATTGTTATTTTCAAAAAAAATCTTATGATACACCAAATTTAAAAAATTTAGAGAATCTTTTGAATTGGTTATTGTTCATGTCCCTCATTTACCCAACTCACTAGTTTTTTGTCATGAATCTTTAGTGAATTTTTAAAATGTTCAAAAACATTGCTAGATCTTACAGTGTGTGGGTGTTGGGGGTTTTCATGTCACCTGATTTCATTTCTGAGGTGTCTAGCACCCCCAACACCCACACTCTGTAAGATCTAGCAATGCTTTTGAACATTTTAAAAATTCCCTAAAGATTCATGACAAAAAAACTAGTAAAAACTAGCCGAAAACAGAAGTAAAAAAGTCCCCTCTTTAGACAACTCGTATCGGGCTAGGGGACTTTTTGACTTCTCTTTCCGGCTAGTTTTTACTAGTTTTTTGTCATAAATCTTCAAGTAATTTTTAAAATGTTCAAAAACATTGCTAGATCTTATAGAGTGTGGGTGTTGAGGGTTTTCATGTCACCTGATTTTATTTCTAAGCTTAAAATCGTTCAATAAACAATAGAAATAACAGATTTTATAGATTAAGTTCACCAAATTTGAGCATAAAATCAGTCAAAAAGTCCCCTCTTTAAACAGCTCCGTTATTATAATGGGAATGGAGGGGAACTATTATTTGTCTTTATGGGGAGGCCCATCCCTCGAGGAGGGGGCACTAACTTGGAGGAACTAATTGATCTGCTTCCACGGTTCCATCCCACTAAATGGGTATTCAATGAAATCTTTTTGGTGTATTCTTTGATGACTATTTTGATTTGGTGTATTCTGCTTCCACGGTTCCATCAAACTAAATGGTTATTCAATGAAATCTTTTTGGTGTATTCTTTGATGTCTATTGTATTTTCTTTTTATATTATTATTGTATTGTTTAAGTTCATATTTGTGAGGATATATAGGTAGGATATGTAGGTCGCAGGGTATAAATTTAATGAGCAGATTGCTTGTTATGAAGTGATTTGTTCGTCAAAACTATCGTTTTGGTTTCAAATTTCTACACTAATAAGTAGTATAGGTAGTATGATAAAACTCTGTCCTCTCGTTTTTAAAATAAAATTAGTAGGATGTACACCCATGTAGGAGGGTGTAGGGGTTTAGCTGGGATTTGCCCAGTGATTCTGTTGGGGTGCTGCGTTTGCCAAGTTTGGGTGAATTTGCAGTGATTGTAAACATTCCATATTTTCTCATAATAAAATCTATATCTGACTATTGCACCGGTTTTTCCATCGTGGGTTTTTTGGGGGTTTCCATGCCCAAAATAATAGTGTCAATATTGTGATGTGATGTGATTTATTTCTAGTTTTATAATCCGCTGCACACTGTAAAAGATATTCATGTGTGGTTATCAGTAGAGATTTTGAATGCACTGTTTAGCCCTAGTTTGAATGTCAAAGGAAAAATTACAAATGGCTCCCTTTAAAGTTGTCTATAGCCAACCCCTCCTCAGTACTATCCTACTCACCAAACATCTCTAAGGTACGGAGGTCTCCAAAAAACTAACTCAAACAGACATTCTTCGCACTCAAGGATAATCTGGTAATGGCTCATAATAAGACAAAGCAACACACTAATCAGCATCATTCAAAACACCACTTTGAAGAAGAGTATTAAGTATTCCTCCTCCTGTATCCTATAAGCAAACATCACTCAAGGCCAATCACAATCAAAAGCTTGCTCCCAAGTTTTATGGGCCCTATAATGTCCTCGAATGTGTCAACCCCATAGCTTACAAAATGGAGCTACCTAACCAATCTAAGATTCACCCCATCTTTCATGTATCCTATTGAAAAAAGTGGTTGACTCTCACTATTGTATTCAAATTAGCCTTCCAAAATTGGATGAAGGTTCAATTTGGTTGCAACCCGAGATTGTCCTCGAAAATGAGAACATCACCTTTGCCAGTGCACCATCCAATAGGTCCCAATCTAGTGAAAAGATGCCCAACCTGAGGATGTTGAGGATGTTTCAATGAACTAGTAGAGATGCTTCAGCAATTTTCACATCTCTAGCCTTGAGGACAATGTTGTTTTCACCATATCTCTATAATTGTGTTGTTACCTTAACCCCCTTAAATAGATAGATAGCTTGCTATGTATTAATGCCATCTATATTAAATAAGGCCCATGAAATAGATATAGTGTGAAAGCAATATTTGTAAGACTCACAAGAAAATTTTGCCTACTAAAAAGGCCATTCACTAAGAAAACTTACTTTAAGATTTTGTTTACTGGAAACTATATAAAGGAGTAGAAGCAATGTAATAAGATGTCCTGTGAAGTATAATGTAATTGAAGCTTTGCTCATTTAAAAGTTTCCCCTTTGAAGAGGCAAGGGAACATTGGTTTCATCAATAAAGGTATAGCTACTATAATATTTGGTTATCTACAATTGTCTATTGTCGTGATCATTTTATCTTTTTCATTCTAAAACCTTGTTTTATTATATTATTTCTGCTTTGAATTTCTTGTTCTACTTTTTTTTTGAGAAATACTTCTTATTTTTACAAGGTCATATTTACAATCATACCCACTCGAGGATTTGAACCCAAGTATGCGAGTTAATACAAGCACGATCACCTCATTTCTTGTTGATAGACCACATTCGTGATCTATTATTAAGGAACATAACACTTTAAATTTGCACCCAAACATTCTCCTTCCTCACAATCGCATATTACTCTATGATATCTCCCTTTCGCACCAATCCATGTCCCCTTGACCCATTTCATTTTGTTTGCTCCTTAACTCAACAATCCACGAAATCCTATCTACCTCTAAGTTGTGTCCAGTTGACTTATCTTCAAGCACACTTTCATTTCCCATGCTTGTCTTCTCAACTTACCCCAAGCACATTTCTCTTTGTGCCATTTCTTTTCACCCACAACTTTTGTCATCCTCTGACGTGACTTCCTCTCGACTCAATTCTCTCTCCAAAAGGTCAAACATTACTCTTGTATCAGATGATGCAATCAAGGCATCGCGTCCCAATTCTCACCAAATCCTTGACACAAAATAACCTACAATTGAATTACTGAACTGAAACGATGTTAACATATCCATCATGCAAATGTTTAACATACACCTCAGAACAAGCTCACAAGTGTTTAGAGCAATATCAATTTTCATTAATGTCGACAACCAAAGTATATAATTTACAATCTTAAAGCTTCGAGTTCTTGGTCCTCAGATGGATCAGTTGACTCTCCATTCACTCGACTCTAAACTTTGACTAGCTGCTTGCCCAACGAACTAACTCTACTCACTCTCCTAGCTATTTATTATAATGACTCTTCACATTCCAACTCTTTGACTTCCTTTTTGTCTCTTTAGACTTGCACCTAATCATTCATTCATCTTCCTCTGCAAATGCATATTCTCCTACACTATCTCCCTTCTGCACTAACCTATGTGATCCACATGTGTGTATATGCTTCAAAGCAACAGTCCATATGCTCATATGTACCTCTGTGTTGTGTCCATTTGACTTCTCTTCAAGCACGCTTTCATTTCCCATGCATGTCTTCTCAACCTGCCCCAAGCACTTCTCTTTGTGGCATTTCTTTCCACAAGGAACTTGTGTTGTCTTTTGAGCACCTCCTCAACTCATAATCCAAAATGGATCCGGAACAACTCTCCTGCAGGCTCCATAAAAATAAAAATAAAAATCTTGGGAAAATTTGAAGTCAATGGTTCAACTTAAATACCAAATGCCAAAGATCTCATTTTGGCCCACAAGAAAATGAAACGAATTACTTGATAATTGGCATTCCAAGGCAGCATTATAATAAAAATGTTGCTTGCTTATTGCAAAAACAACCCAAGAGAGATGGAAAACGAGCAGTTTGGAAAGGACACGAGCAGAAGAATAAGGGCTTAGAATAAAGAAAACTGCCCAAAAATCGAAGCATAAAGTGGAATTTGGACTTTTCCACAAGAAGCAAAAATTGTCTACAAGCCAAACAATCTGCAAAATATCACCAGTAAGGATACACGAAATCTCTAATTGAGAGTATAGCTCCAGTTTGTAAAATTCTCTGAGAGCATACAGAAGCCATCTTTGCTGGTTTTCTCATTTGGCTTTCTAGAATACATTTGTGTCTATGGTGTTAATTTATGTTTGACACTTAGATCGATGGTTGCATTGCTGGTTAAATCAATGCTCATGCACTCATTAATCTGCTGGTCTTTTTCTTGATTCCTTGAAAACCCAACACATCATTTTGAATCTGTTCACCCTCCATGTATTAGCTCAGTGCTACATAGGCATTGCTAATTAGCTACAGCACAATTCCAGCCTTATTTTAATTGCCTGTACCGTGAAATCGTTGATTGAATAGTACTACAGCATCGCACTCCTCACTACCGGCTCTCTGTTTTATGCAGACCATTTGAGCCCATCTGCATTAACATACTTACCATATGCATTGGACTTATGGATATGTGTATTTAAAATTTTAACGGTTGTAGTGAACACATTGGAATTGTGGAATGGTAGCTACAGCCCTATGTTATCCCTGTAGTTGTGTGCTGTTGGAATCATTAGCTGCATGCATGCACATCTTTAATTGTCAATCGATGATCACAGCACTAGGATTTAGTTACCGACACTCTGGATTAGTAGCCAAAGCACTAATACTCTCACCTGATCAATTTCTAGATGGAATTGAATCTCCTTGATTAGATTGCCAGTGTGCCATATTTGTTTGCAATGCTGTGCAATAGCATGCTACAGCCATATATTCCTCAACCCATGCGCTGTGTTACCTACAGTGAAACAATTTGTCTTCAACCCATGCGTTGACTGCTTACCAATGGCCATATGCTTGGAAACTTCTATGATCAATAATTAATTGCTTTTATTGTGAATGGGAAAAGAAATGGTTATTGATAAAGTGCTGAGTTTTGCACATTCAATATTCAGTGGCATAACAGATTTATAATTCTTTTTGTTTTTTGGATTGATTCTTGTGAACATCTGGGGTGTCTTGGATCATAAAGCATTGGCCTCGGCACTGCTACATAAATACACCTAGTATTGACATTGAAAGTGAGTAAACAGAACATTGAAACCAAATCTGAACAGAGAACAAGAAGCATGATCTCACCTTGTTGGTGTATTGCAAAGACGCTATAGTTTTAATCCCACAGATGATTTGTGTTGGCAAGACAAACAGGCCATAGGTTTACTGTTTACAGATCAACTTGGTTCTCTCTCCAATAGCTTAAACCTTACTATGATATCAAACTACTCAAATGTCAATAACAAAAATATATAGTTTACAATCTTAGAGCTCTCAGCGCTTGGTCCTTGGTAGACTATTCACACAACTCTACACTATTGTTAAACAAACTAACTCTACTCTCTCTCCTAGCTTTTTATACAAATGGCTATTGGCATTCCAACTCTTTGACTTCCTCATTGTCTCTTTAACTTCCTTTGATTTCCTCGTTGTCTCTTTGACTTCATTTTGCACACACAATGAAGTCAGTCTCACCGAAATCTTACACATAATGACCTACAAGTGAAATGCAAAACTGAGAAACTACTTAGTACTAACCACATATATCAAACATGTATTCAACACACGTCTCAGAACAAGCACATAGGTGTTTAGAGCAATATCACTTCCCATTAATGTCAATAACCAAAGTGCACAGTTTGCAACCTAAGAACTGTAAGTGCTTAGTCCTTGATCGACTCTATTTACTCAACTCTCACTCATTTAGCTACTTGCTAAACGAACTAACTCTACTCTCCCAACTATTTAATCAAATGGCTCTTCACATTCCAACTCTGTCTTCTTCATTGTCTCTTAGACTTCCTTTGACTTCCTCGTTGTCTCTTTGACTTCATTTTGCAAAAAAAGATGACAAGCGTATATTAATTTATATCCAATCATCATAGATTGGTGGGTTGGTGTGAGTGCAATTTTATAGCATTATTGCATTCTACATCTGCAACAAAAACATATAATAGGACAGGAACAGAATTGTAATACTACTCAACAGTTTCTTCAAGAATTGTAATACAACACACTTATAAGAAGAAAGGACCAGACATGAACTCCACAAGAGGCCAGAGAGGCGACATGACACTTGATTATTATGGAGTATGACTGCACACCTACCCATACCTTAGAGAAATCGAGTGGTTATTACACAAGATAAACCTTGCCATTGGGATTATATGCTGTAATAACAGTAATGTATTTTGTATATGCATGTTTTGACCTTTGGTGAAAATATATAGGTTTAAATAATGAGCATTGGCCATGAAGCTAACCAATCAAAGGTTGTGCTAATCAATCCAGTTTTATCATTAATAGTATTATTAAGGTTTTTGTATTTGGTTACAAGGACCATGCATGCACCAGTCGACTGTTAATCAAGAGCTGAGATGTGCGCAAGTTGGATCCTCTTGGAAATCAAAAAATAATTAAAATGGTGATGGGATGGTGGACCAAAGGACTCTGCCAGAAATCTCAAAATTGCAGGAGTGGCAACCACAGCTCTAATGAAGTTATGATATACCAATCAAACCACTTTTCGTTTGGAAAAACTTATTATCCTTAAAGCCAGGGAAAGAGATGTATTTCATACTTGGTAACATAACAGCAAAGAAACACTAGATGGACAAAGCATCTTTAGTACTGCTAGAATGGCAAATGTTGAATTCTTGCAATGAAGCTTATTGAGCAAGTGTGTATAATATTAAACATCTGATGAAATAAAGGTGCCATGCTTGAAGTGTGAGACACATCTACAAAGAAATCTTGTGGCACTATGATCTGCATCATTCATGAGATAAGAAAATTTCCTAAAAACAGGTCAAATATATAATTCTGAGTAGTCTGTCCGTAATGCATAAGCAATATCTAAAGCTCAAACTCACCATGTTTCTGTTCCAAATGAATTATATAAACCATTGAAGCGGTAAAGCTGCAAGAGCTTACATGAGAGATTGATGTAAGCTTGTACAAAGAAATAATATCAATGTTACGATATTGGCATGTAGCACAGATACAAGCAATGAGCTAATTACAGGATAAAAAGTTCTTCCTGGATAATATCCGGTAGGAAAATGCCTGAAGTAAATACAGTTTGTCTTTGTCTGGCTCATTGGCAAAAAATGATAAAGCTCTATCACATGAAAAAATGGATGGATCATGGATTGATGCTGTGCCTTGAATGCTCATTTGTGAGCACTGATCAAAATAAACAAAATGAGTGGAGGTATACCAGCCATGGGTGTATGGTTTGGGAAAATGCAAATACTGTAATTTTAAATGAAAAGGAAATTAACCCCCAAGATTACTTGTTTGAGTCCGACCTATATGTGAAAGTCTAGATGAAGGAATCAATGGAGCTTCTTCATCCACGTCAGGGGTGGCTGAATTGGGACCGCTTCCATTGTTTCCATTGCCGTCATAAACATCCGATGACTTCTTCTCAAACTTCCAATCCTGCAAAACGAAGAAAGATATCATTCAACTTACATACATTCATAAAAGGCTAATTCCAATTTATAAAATCAGATTCACAGTTTTCTTCTATAGATGACAATATTAGGGAATGCAAAAAATGCTAACCTTGCCTCTGTGCTTTAATGATTTGGAACACAAGAACATATCAAAAAATATTCTCAGAAGAAAGATTCTGCATTCTCAATAAGGATTAGAATTTAGAAATGAATGTGGTTTGTGGTAGGAATTTGTTTATTCTATGATTATTTATGGCCACTGGGTCTTTCTCTTGGGATGAGTTCATCTTGAAAAATCGATGAGAGAAGAACATCAATCCCTAGCCATTGCTTTTTAGTAGACAAATCTGATGGCAGTGGTTTTATTAAATGATAACCTTATTGTATCTCACTGACCACTATAGTTTCCCAATCGCTGGCTAGCATCCCCACTTCCAACAAATTAGACACTGACCCCATTCAGGACCGACCAATGCAATCCCTTCACTCATTTACTTTTCCACCAGTTTGCTGCAGTGTTGGAATTTGATGGGCAAAATGACCGTCATGGGCTATTTTTCCCGTCAAATATAATCTATATTTCTTCCCATCAAATAAACAAAGCAATAGTAAAAAACATTTGTGTATAGACTCATAACCATCAAAAATGATAGGCGGAATATTTTTCAAATTCCTGCCCTCATCAACTTTGTTCAATTTCCAGAAACATGACAGACTGGTCCCTTCTTAAGTTAACCCCACAATTCCCATGTCTTGGCTAAAAGGTCAATCCTCTTCCTATTAACAGTAATCACACCTGAGTGCAGCATGAAGCAACCCCAACCTCTTGCAAATTTTCAGACCCTAGGTGACTGATATCCTATGTTTCTCTTTAATTAAATAAATCAAATCTGAACTTATTTAATCACAGAAATGAATATTTCTGAACATGCAATAATCACACATATAACTGAAAATGAATAGCAGAAGCAAAACACAATAATGATTTACACCTTCAGATCAACCTTTCATTAATAGATCTAGGCTTACAAGGAAACTTCCGCAGCTGTAGAAACTTACAGCTGTACAGTTCTCAAAATGAAGCAAAAATCAGCAAACTTACTTGGAAAACTGGCCTCAAACAACTGAGAAATCCTCCCAACACTTGCTGGTGACTGCACAGCTCTGCTGCATGGCTGTAAGGGCATGCCCATACAATTCTGTACGATAGAATGGCTCTGATGTATGGATTCGTACAATGGTGCAAATTTCCATTCCGGATCCATACGCCAGTACATATCTGCTGTGCCTGCAAGCTGCACACTGAATTCTGCCTGGTTGCTGATCCAAGCTCCTCTCTGGCACTCTAATTCTGCTCCTCTATTGAATTTCTTCACCTCCCAACCAAAACTGTCTTCCAGTGAATAATGAGGGTGTCTTTACCCTCTACTTTGACCTGCCTTTATACTTTATTTGAAGACCTAATCCACCAAAACCCTAATCTCACGGTGAGATCTACGGTTGAGACTAGCCTAAATTACTAATGCATTAAAATGCACTTTATTAGACTCAAATGCTAATTAAAAGACTTAATTTATAAATAAAGTGGATTACAAAATAGATTTGACTTGGATGACTTCACACATGTTTGACACAAAACCTATGGGGAAGTTCCAGTTCGAGCAACAAAACATCAACATTTATCACCCTGCATCCACCCCCAAAATTTGGGGGTGTCCCCTATGACAAGGACATCCCCAGTTTGTCATAAAAGTGTTGACCCAACAATTACAGGTAGATCTGCCTGTTACTATGAAAATTACCCTTGTAACAGCTGTTACAGAATTCAAGGCTCATAGTAACAGTCATACCTACTTTTAACCATGTGTGGAAAACCCATAACAAGTTGTTACAAGGTCATCCTGCATAGTAACAGGTAGATAAGATAGATAAGATAGGATAATTTTATTTATGTCCAACTAATGACCACAAAGTAGGTCAACGGGACTATCGGTTTACAATGATGTTCATACAATGCGGGAGGACCAAAGAATCCCCTTTAAAGAAATACAATGCAGAAAAACAAAAGAAAATCAAAACTGTGCAGTGCGAGTTGGGTTGAAGCATGAAGCTCCCGCCCCAGCCTCGACACCATAACCCTGCCCTGGGATGAAGAAGCTCCAGTGGAGAAGATCCTGAAGCCAAGCTATCCGAGGAAGGTCTAGTACTCCTAACATTCGAGGCTGAACAAGGAAAACTGAGGGTACTACAGTAGCATCTGTTGGCCCGAATACGAGCTGGTGGGTGCAGGGCGCCCTCTAAGGTACTTCAGATGAGGTCTGGAGGGCCTTGTGTGTCTCTAGGGGGGAGGTCTGGTACGAACCTACTGCTGAGATCCACAGATCCTTATTGCTGTGGAAACTGGATCGGTATCTAAGTCGGTTGATCTCTTGGTGCCCCTGGTTGGTGGTAGCACTTTGAAGAATGTCGTAACCCTTTGTGTGGTATCGGGTCTGGTAGAGGGCTGAAGAACATGTGTTTGAAACCTGAGAGCCTCTTGAATGTAAAGTGCTAAACATCTCTGATCAGTGTATCTGAAAAAGTTGGCTAAAGGCTAAGGGCCTCTAAACAAGCAGTGGAAACGACCTCTAATCTTGTAGTATATAGGACATCTGAAGATAAAGTGCGACTCAGTTTCCACTTCCTGTAGATGACATAAGTGGCAGATCCTATCTATTCTATCAATCTGGTGGTCTGTCTCTATCTGAAGTCTATGGGATCCTACTCTGAACTGTCTGAGAGAGATCCGGAGAGCATGAATCCAGTGGCGGAAGGTGTACTGGGGTCGGACAATGACATCGTCTCCGATTTCCAGGAAATGCTCAGCATAAAAGGCCATCTTTGGATGCAACCCTCCCGGAGGGTTTGCCCAAGTGGTCTAAACGAACTGCCTGTAAATATCCTCCCTGAGTATCTTTTTTAGCTCCTGTCAGATGGGTAGAAGGTGGTCGGGAGCATCCAAAGAGTATCAAAACGGGGGAAGACAATCTAACTGGATCCCTGTGGATTTGAGAAGGTAAGAAACCCCTGTTAGACAACATCTGGCTCTGCCTGAGTGAGTAGCACGGGAAATGGCCTTAGAAGAGCAATAGGCTAAATACGGATACCTGGCCCGACCCTTTAACGAGTCTGCAAAGCTCCAGATCCGATGCAAGAAGGAAACCAATCCGAAGATCATCTCAAGGCGGAAGGGTCGGGCCCCAAACTCGACCAAAATGATGTTCTGAGGTACTGTCTGCTTGCATCTGATGATGCACCGAAGAAGAAGGATTCGGACTCTCACAGTTGATGCCCAATCCGATTTGAGTAAAGAAGGTCCCAAAATTTTTTATCCGTATAGGGCGGATCAAGGTGTCCATAAGGTTCATCTTGGACGAAATATCCTGGAAGTGATGACGAAAACACTCTCTCGAGGAGAGATAAGGATCCGTACTCCTTGTTGATTCGAGGCTAGAGCGTTGGTTGTAGACTGAAGCAGGGACCTAAGAACTACACCCCCATGTAAGTATAGGTAGTGGTAATCTCGACTTCCTCCCCCTTGAAAAGGAAGCAGAAATCTGAAGTTTTATTCACCCCATTGAAGATCATAACCTTTGTTTTTCCCAAATTCACCGTCAACTTCCGAAGATCACAAAATAGAGCTAAGGCATCTAGCTACCTCTGTAGGCCTTCTGAGGATGAAGATAAGAGTACTATATCGTCGGCAAAGAGTAGAATAGAGATCAGGACCTGGTGGAGGATATGCTCATGGAGAAAGGCTTCCGACTCATCAATATAGATCCCAAAAACGGTAGGAGACAGCGGGAAACCCTGTTTAACCCCAATAGTGCTTCAAATGAACTCAGACAATCCTTGAGTTGTACGAAGGCGACCAAGGACGGACTCATACAGGCCCGTAATAGCTGTTAGTGGGGTTGTTGAGATGCCAGTATATTTGAGCCGATGTAGTAAATATTCTCTTGAGACCGAGTCAAACGCTTTCCGGAAGTCCACGAAGCAACAGTAGACTTTCGAGGAGCGATGGCATGCCTCCTCAATCACGGCGCGGAGGGTAAAGATGTGGTTAATAGTCAAATGAGATGGCCTGAACCCTGCCTGACCCCGAGCTCTAAGTTTTTCTGCTCGATATCATTAGACAGCTCCCTATGAAGGACGATGGCATATAACTTCGAGAACGTGTGGCCTACCATGATCTTTCTGTAGTTGTTAGGATCAAAGGCTGATCCTGACTTGTGAATCGGATAGATAATATGATGTGACCAAACTAGAGGAAAACCTTCACGTACCACATGGTTGAAGAGATCCGCCAAATAGCTAACTAGTGTGCGGAGACCATGCTTGAAGAACTCTGCTTGGTAGCCTTCCTCATCTGCTACTTTTCATCACCCAGATGGCCTCCTTGATATCTTTGTCAAAGAAGAGGTGGCAGGAGGAAGGTGGGGAGGCGACCTGGATATAGGTCTGTACAAGGATGTTGTAGCGATTGGAAGTGTGGGAGAACATGGAAGCAAGGTCGAGGTTGGATGGAAGAGGAGAGCGTCGAGGGAGGATGGTCCCCCAGAACTTCTTGGGGGAGTGGGTGAGGAGGGTTGAGAGCTCTTGTCTCCTCTAAGAGACAAAATATCGTTTCTTCCGACGAAGGACACTGCGGTAAGAGGTTCGGATGTCGAGGTAAGTGGATTGGGAGTGGCAGAAGGCATAACGAAGTTCTCGGTGGAGGGTTTTGCATTCGTCATCGTACCATTTGTTCATGGGACAAGAACCAAGTTAAGGGGAGGTAGAGGTGGTACGAGTTGAATGGGGGAAGGACTTAAGTGCAGCCTCCCAAATTGCAAATGAGAGGCATTGGTACTTAGTGGAGGCCGAGTCAAGCAAGGAGAAATGGGCCTCAGAAGGGAGAATCTGTCGAAGAGCAGACAAGAAGATGTCGGGGTTGCCCTCATCGAAGCGAAAGGTGGTCCGAATCGAGTTCTGCGAGGAGAGATGGGTTGGTGGAGGAGGGTCAAAATGGAGAGAGAGTGAAAGAAGTGCATGGTCAGCAAGGGGGATGGGGGGAATTGAGAGGCTTCGAATAAATGGGAGCAAGTTCTGGCTATCTAAGGCATAGTCCACCACACTTGCTCCTCCTCCATGAGGTTGGCAAGTGAAGAAGTGAGAGTCCAGGAAGCAAGGAAGTTCGTTCAAGATTAGCAACTCGTGAGATTCCCCTAGTTGCAAGACATATTTGCCATATATCGTAGTGGACCCCAAGGCATCCTCTAATATCCGGTGAAGGCCTATCGAGGTCGGGTCAATCTCCTGGGTATAGATCACATTCTCCGATCGGTCATGGAGGGGGATATGGAGATCTCTGGTGCGAGCATTGAAATCTCCCATAAGCAAGATCTCCCCGTCAGCGAAATACTGGGTGATGTCGGTGTACAAGTCTATAAAAGGGTCCCCATCCGCTCCATTGTGGATGGCAAAAGGTGAAGACGCTGGGGGAAAGTAGCAGACTGCAATGTAGATGTCTCTTAGGGGGGAGACCCTGGATCTGGCCCGAATCCACATGAATCTGGCGTACTCGTCTGTAGCTACCAGTGAAACCCTGTTCCGGAGAAAATCTCTAACCAAACAAGCAACTCCACCTAATCCTCTGACTCCACCTTGTTACCACCTAAGTTGTACTTAGTGGTTTTTTATCAAGTGAGCCTGGTGAATCGAACAAGGATAACTTGTTCAGACTTCAGAAGACCTTTGGAAGTACTTCTAGGAAGTGCTTGTTGTACTATATCACATGTTCATACCCCATGGGGGAATTGTAATAAATGTTCTAGCATGATAGTGTCTATAAAAGACTCGGTCTCTTAGACTTTATTTGTCAATTCGATCAGCCCAGGGTGTTTTTTCCCTTGGTTATTATTGGTTGTTGAATAAAAGACTGATAATTTTTGAGTTTTTCACTCTATACCTCCAAAGTTGGGGTGGTCGGCTTGGCATTTAGGCCTATTAAGGTTATTAGAGTCTATGTGTCAATGTATAAACATGCTAGACATCATAGTCGAGTCATATGAACATGTCTAAGTCCCCCTAGGTGTTTTTCAATTTTTCAATTTTTCAGTTTTTTCAGTGTTTTTTATTAAAAATTTAATTTTTCCAAAACTTAGGCTATTTTTTAATAGTTTAATTGGAAAAATTGATTTTGTAATAAAAGTGGGCCAAATAATCAGTTTCAGTCATGTAGGTGTTCATTTTCAAGCTAAGAGCACCATGTAAACCCATGGACCCGCTATTCCCTAGTTTTGAGTGATTTTCCATCACTCAGGTCAGAAAGCCCCAAAAAATCATTTATTGATTATTTTAATTAATAAATTGATGAATAATGGAGCAAATCCAAAATCATAAATCAGTGGATTCTCAGCCGATTTGATTGAAATCAGTCAGATCTGAACCAGATTCACTGGATCTGACAAATCCTTGACTGAAGGAGGTGATCAAATCAGATCCAGAGTTGATCTTCAGCATACTTTATGGGGAATTTCGCCCTCCCTCTCTCCTCAACATGTTTTGGCTCATCTAGACGAGTTTTGGTGGATGCTTCAGTCAACAGGTTGAGGTGTCAGTCAGATCAGCCCTCCGATTGACAATTGCACTCAGTGAGACTCAGATCTGGCTCAGTTAGACACAGATCAGGCATTGATGGTCTCTCCATCAGCATATTTGATTTATCTCCTTGGGATTTGAACCCCCCCTGGGCTGGATCTCCTGGTTTTTGTATATATCCAAGCACAGCAGCCTCTTCCAAGCTAGTAAGAGCTGGATTGAAGGGCTTGCCATTGTAACTGTGTATTGATCATCATTTGTTGAAATAAAGAGAAGCTTTGGAGGCTCAATTGTGGAGTACCTTTCATGTGTGGATTATCATTGCCATGCTGCATTTGAGGTGAAACTGCTATTTTTTCAATTTTTTGCACTTAACTGTTGTCTACCTGAATGGTTATTGAAATCATAGGGATAGATCATTGTACGTAAGCTTACTTACTTCTATTTTGCTGCATATGTTTGAATGAGCTAATACCTGTATGCTAAATAAGATTATTTACATGCTGTATCATCTACTTCTCATATGTATCTTCAGATTTAATGGTTCTGTTTGCAGGATTTGTTGTGTAGCTTACAGGTTTTGTCGTAACTGGAAGATCTATGGTTCAGGTTTGATTCCATTGGTTTCCAACAGAGATTGCTAAGATCGTGCCCCTCGGTGCTTCACTACCAAGTTTCCTTTGCAGATCTGCTTCAACAACAAGCACTTCTCTTCCCCTTTTCCTCCTTTAAAAATCTTAAATTTTCTTCAAACTGACTATTATTAAGGTTTCTTATTGCTCAGATCTGTCTCATTAAGAAAATTACACATAGATCTAGTTAATAAGATCCCTTCCTAAGTCTAGATCTTAGTTTGGTTTTGCATATAAAGTCACATTTTAAGAGATCTAGCTGAAATTACCATATTTTCGCAAGCATTTTAATGAAAATTTGTAGCTTGTTGTTAAGGTAGTTTCATTCGCTGTACGTTAAAATTTCATATTCTGCAGTAAAAGTGCACATCTTATTGGCTACCCAAAAGGCAAGCCAAGATCCCAAGGAAAGCCTGCTTTCCTTGGTTCTTGTTTTCCCCTTTTAACTAGTTTTTAGCTTACCTTTTTTGGTTAAAAGTGAGCTGACCCAAAGGTACTTTCAGAGTGCTTTTGGGCATATTTCAGTCTAATATGCTTGCTGGTTTTTAGCAGGTTTGACAGAAAAGAAAGGAAGCTGCTGTTCGGAAGTGGCCTCAGGAGCATTCAAATCCCCCTAGGGGTCTCCCATTTGACTAAAACCTTTAATTTTCGCACTTTGTAAGCTCTTGATTTCACTCCGTATAAGGATCAAGAGGAATTATATCAGTTCTCTGATATTGTAACCGCTGTTAATAAAAATAACTTTTGAATAGGCTCTTTCGAGCCCATTCCCCATCCCCCCTGGGGGGATTTGCGTCGGTGTCCTTTTTGTTGCTTTTTGTTCATCCCTTTTTCACACTAGCATTGATCTAATCTGCAGGGTAGTATACTTTATTTCATTATCAATTTCATATTCCATATTTTATATTTCAAAGTGATCTTAATACTTACCCCACGACTTCTCGATTGACCCGAAAGGGGAAAGAGATTCGTGGTAGGACTAATTAGAAAACTAGAATTGTGTATCTGTTTTCTTTTTTTATCATTTGTTTTTCAGCTATTATAAAATTAACCCCTCCTCGATTCCCCGATTGAGATCCACTTGGATCGAAAGAGGTTCCTGGAGGGTTTTCTTTTAAACAAGAACATCCAGTTTAAAATTTACTAAAATTGACAAGACTCCGGTGTGTATGCTCTACACTTGGCTGCGGTTCGTCCGATCAGTCAAGCTGTATCAAAAGCACTTGAGTGACTAGAATAATTAGGACTTACTCTTCCAAATTTACAAACCATCAGGTGAAAATCCAACACCTAGATCAAACCTTTACGGTGGCAAAATACCCAAAGGAAGCGGGAACTTCTGAAAAGCAACCTCGGGGCGCCGATCTCTGTCACACCCTAACGGGTGCGTTATGAACAATAGCCCCAGAGACTCCATTCAACCCACATATTCCTTGCGGGTAGCCGTGAAGGTTTAGTTTTGGACATACTCCAAGTACTCTCGGGTATATCTAGAGTCCACCCCTTCACCTAATTTTAATCAACTCACACCTCAAATTTAACTTAAAACGTACCAAGAGGCAATCGCAAAACATTCACTCCAAGCACATGCAATTACATTGATTTTATTTTGACTCCATTCTAAGGCACTGGTTATTTTCTTGCTTTATATATATATATTGTGTCTCAGCATTGTGCTTTCGTGTGTTCATTTTTGTATCTTGTCATCTTTGATTGTCAATAGTTAATTTTCAAACTCCTAACTAACTCATTCAATTTAACATCACCGTACTAAGTATTTCAGCCTTAGTAACTTAATAGGGTCTACCCCCCTTGGCTTCGTTAGAAGTTAAGCCTAAACGGAGGAGTCAAGAACAAGGTGATAGCCTTGACTCGAGACTTGCCCCCAAGGACACCCCAAGTGGCTTGAAGATTTTTGCCACGTGACCCAGGTGTGTGAAAGGCGGCAACACACCTAAGCTCCTTGTTTCCTGCCTGCAAACTGAAAACCAGTGGCAACCTGTGATATCTGGGAGAGGCTGCACAAGGCTCGCATGAGTCTCGGTCACAAGGAGAATGTCTGCTGAGGCGAGTGCGTCATATAGAAGACTCGATGATGACCAAAAGGACCCATTGCCATTCCAGCAGCGAACTATGATACATGTGCCCTGATGTCTCCCCAGTTGGCTCCGTCATTTGGAGTTACCAGTTCGGGCTGTCCACCCTGGGGGAAAGAGTCTTGAATGATCCCCCGAAGATTCCTAATAACAATCCATTTCCCTTCCTGTCTTGTCGCCGCAACCTGTTCCCTGGACTGTTTGAGCTCTGCAACCTATGCTTTGGTGAGGTCCTCGTCAAGGAATATCTTGTTGGGAAGTGAGAATAGTTTCTATTTGGCTCTGAGGGCATAGAGCCTATCCGTTGTGTTTCGAAATCTGAGAAAAAAGGGTGGAGTCATGACCCAGCCAAGCTCTGTCCAAGTTTATGCCGGATATGCCCAGAGTATCCCGCAGGAACCTGATTCCTACCTCTATAGTGTCCGAGGAAGGGTGGGGTAGAGGAAGACCTCTCACCTTCAGGTTCAGTTCCCTTACCCGTCTAGTCCATTCTTCCACTAGTTTGGCTTGCACGACCTCCTCAACTGCTATGAGAGGGGGAGTGCTTTTGTCTTTCCCTCGAACTACCTATGCCCATGAGTTAATGTGCAACTATGTTTCTTGTATGAAGGAGGCCTATTGGGATCTGATTTCTTCTTGCTTAGTCTTGAGGTCACGAATTTCTGCGTGTAGTGCCTCATTTGGGGGGTGAAGGGTTTCCTGCTCTTTGCTCTCCTGTATTATCTTCTTGAAGGATAAGTTGTCTCCTTCTACTACTGAATTCTAGCAACAAGAGAGCTTACATCTAAGCGGAGTCTGTTATTTTCCATTTCAAGAGATTCCATTTTCCTTAGTACTTGTTTAACTTGGGATGTCCAAAATGCGAAATCCAACTCCATAGCAATGTCCGTGGGGTTGTAAATCGATTCTGGGTTATCATGGCATTGCTTGAGGTATCTGAATTGTCCTCTGTCATTGAAATCCTGGGCGTGGGGTTTTGAAAACTTCTTCGTCTCCTTGTTTTCAATCTAGTCCTCCGTGGGTTAAACCCCCACCAAAAATGACCGGAAGCTACAATGTGGAGGAGAGGAGGGGTCCGGTTGGAAAGAAGGTGAAGAGACGCGGAAGTGGTGCAGGTTGCGGGAGGTGCAAGTGCCGTGTGCAGACGGCAGGAGTTGGTGCAAGGAAACTGCAAAGGCGAGTCGTTGTGGAGGAGTTGTGTGTGCGTGAGTGAAGGCGTTGGGCGCGTGCAGGGGTGAAGTGCGTGGGTTGGGAGCTGCGGAAGCAGGGCCGCGAGATGTACGAGTTGGTGTGTGAGAATAAAGGGCGTGAGGAAGCACACCAAAGAGAGGAAGAGGCATGGAGGGAGCCACAGGCAAAGAGCTCGCGAGTTGGGAAGGCTACGCAGGAGCTGAGGTCGTGATGGCCGCGGGAGCAGAGGGCTTGTGAGTTGAGAAAGTTGCACGAGAGTCGAGGCCACGAGAGCTGAGGGCCGCGGGAGTAGAGGGCTATGGGAGCAAAGGACCGCGAGAGCTGAGGGGTGCGGGAGCTGAGGGTCGCGCGAGGGCCGCGGGAACAGAGGGTCGCGGGAGCAAAGCGCCGCAGAGAGAATGGAGAGAAACCAATTGGGATTTAAGGCAGAATACTCACTTCCCAAAATCAAAAACTCTTAACTCACTGCATCCTTTAACAAAGAACACGTGCAATACAAGAACATTCTCCTTTCCAGGTTAATTCTGATATAAAACAGTGAAACATATAAGTGGAGGTATTAATAATTCTAGATGTAAAATTCTGTATTGCACACCTTTGGACACATAATACATAAAATCTGCATCGTTTGCTTTAATGCCCAGCACAAGTAAAACAAGTATTACTCATGTTTTGATTACACACATGAGACTCCAAATTTTGAAGAGTCTGTAAAACTCTCAGTCCCCTTAAATGCTTTCTGGAGCTTGACTTTGATCCGCACATATCTTTGACTATCTTTCAGATATGAAGAAATATTCCCTTGGCTCATCATTGTGAAATGTCAATAATTAAGAACAGAGAAATTCCTCTTTCTTGATACCTCGGTTAAAACCTAGCTGCACGCCCAACTAAAGTACCTATGCTGAAAACTTGTCACCATAACAGAGTTAGACTAGATTTGAAACAATATTTATCATCATCTCACATAAGTTCTGTTAAAACTTAACAGAACCAGTGAATTTTGTGAAAAAAAATCCAACTTATAACATTTTAGTAAGGTAAATATTCAGTTAAAATTCACCAACACCCTGATTCACACACAGAAAATGTCATAAAATTTAAAATAATAAAATCTACAACCCACCAATGACTACATTTTATTGTTACAATCCACCAAATGCCAGAGTGCATATGAGTTCTCACCCACCTTCGATTCTGTAAAACCCTGTGATGCCCATCAACAGCAAAACACAATTTTGGGAGGGCTCCCCATCAAAACCTGAAGACAACCCACGATCTGCAATAAGCATAAAACATTTTTGGGAGGAACAATTTCTTTTAAAATTTCCAGGGAAAGCAACCAAATATCTGTCACTAGACTTTTCTCTTCCGCGTTGTTTGTTAGGAAAGCTTCACGGACCACCACCTCTAGGCTGCTCCTCCCAGAATCACCCAACCAGGCCCTTTCAGCCCTGGATATTCCCCAAAGGACATTATCAGGCTTTGCATTGGAACTTCACAGTGATTGATGGATACAGAGATGGCTCTGCTCCCTCCTCTAAATATACCTCTTTATCTAATGCAGAGTAGAACTGTCTGGAGTTTACCATCTTGGTTTCACCCTTTTGTACTCATTCTCAAGTTCCTTAAATTTTCACTTGTATCTCTTTATCTTTTAGCTTTCAGGGGTAGCCTTGCCACTCCCACATTTGTATGTGACTTGCTGTACTTTCTAGTCCCAATGACTAGAATTGTTTTGGTCCCATCACATTAATAAAATTATCTTCTCCTTTTAAAACCATCTTCCTCTTATCACAATGATTCTATCATACCCATCCTTAGAATTATGAGGGAACCACTTGCACCATTCACTTCAGTCACCTTCGGCTTAGAAGCTGGAAGTTGGGGTATCTAATCCACCAAAGTCACCCAGGACTTGCACCTAGACCCACCACTGTTGCATACCAATATGCATGAACATGTCACTAGTAGGACTTGAACCCTGGTGGGGACTACATTAGCTACCCACTTTCGCCAACCCAAAAATCAACAGTTGACAAATTATCTTATCTTTGGTTTCATTGAAACTTAAAGATAAATGGTTGAAATATATGTTCACATATTTTATGTTTGTCAAACTTCTTGCTGAAATTTTGCAGCATTTTTCAAGGTCGTCAAAATTTCAGTGATTGTATTGCTCAAAAAGTTTAATTCAAATTTGAGCATGGAAACATAGCATACAAATATTAATCATTCTGTAGAATTTTCAGCACTCTCCCAACCCAGTTTCCAACTCTGTTTTAAAACATTGTTTAATGCCCGACCCAATTTAACAGTCTGCTGCAAATTAGATTTTTCTCATAAACAATATAGGACTGAAACACAAGAAGAATTTCTACAACTTTTTATGAGCAGCAAATAAAACACTTTCACACATAAATATTCAGACACATTTTTGGTCCAATGATCCAGGAAAAACCCCAACCTCTGGGGAAAACCTGTGAGAGAGAAAATCTTTATTTATCTTGGAAAAATACAGCAGTAGACAAAAATATCACGCACAACTTATCTCAACCGGAAGATAAAAAATTTGCCTCGATTTTCGTGCCAAAACAGAAAATCCTAACTCAGAAATTTTCTGCCTGCACCCACCTCGAATTCTGTGCTGCTGTACTGTACGGTACTGCCTCGAAAATCGTGCCAGCAATCACTCCCTCGATTTTTGTGCCCAACAAGTCTGCCTCAAAATGTGTGCCGTAAATCTGTGCCTTGAAATCAATGCCCTCTATGGAATCCGTACTGTACGGTACCAGCAATAAATTCTCACTGCTGCTGCCTCTATTTTCGTGCCCTTGCCTGCTGTTTTCTCTTCCTTGATTTGTGTTCCAAAGAAAGAAAAAAACCTCCTGTGTTTTTCTTCTCTTTTTCAGAAATGGCTCTCTCTCTCAAAAATGTAAAAGTGCCTCTTCACTTGGAAATCTTTCCTTTTAGGTAAAAACTTAAAAGTTAGAGTGAGCGAAAAGCCATCTAATCCAAGGGCCCAGATTAGATTAAATGAGTGGTTGTGATTAAATCACTTTTCTCCACAAAATAAAATGAATTCACTCACTTTTTAAATTTTTACTGTACACTTTATTCTCTAAAGTGCATTTAATGCTCATCTCAAGTCATTAATATAAAGTCCAAGTAACTTAAACCCATTTTCCTAGTGACTTAGGCAAATGTCACTTAGGGGAACAACTCCAAGGTATAAAATTCAACACATTCTACGACTCTATGAAGACATTATGTTCAGATTTTGAGTTGAATAGAGGAGAAAAATGCTTATCTCCTGTTGAAACCCCCCTCTCAATCAAACCAACAAAACATAGTTTATGCCATGTTGAAACAAAGCACACACCCATGACATACATTGATCAGGTCACAGTAACATCACACAAAGTTTGGGGCTCAGAGTCACTATATATGCTTGTAGAACATTTTCAGACTTGATTTATTTCTGCACAGAATCTGCATCCTAGGGTATTCCATTTCTAGACAACAAATACCCCTATCTTGCTCTTTGCTCCTCCATCTGCCTGTTTGGACACAAATAACATTGGTTCTCTAAGAGCACCTCTCTCCTCCAATGTATTGGCATATTTGTTGTGTGTCTCCCTCCTTCCAGTTACTCTTTGAATGCCCCTAATCATCTCGTTCCCACAAGAGGAGATCAATTGGTCAGTCAAGGACAACATCCATCTGAGGTACATTCAGAGCACTTGGATCTTCACCCCTTTGACACTTCATCCCACGATGGTATTTTATCATGAGCACTTAATGGAGCTGGAGGCCATCTCAATGCCCATCTTGACTACACTTAGTGTCATTGTGTTCATGACTCCTTAACCAATTGTGGGTTTGCTCACCTATGTGTTGAGAAGACCACCACATCCCAAGACCCGAGAGGATCTACCAACTCTGCCATCTCCAAGCGATTGAGTCTAAGGAACACATTTTCTTTAGATGTCCCAAATACTATGAGACCTAAGAGAGGTTTCACAACTTGTTTCAAGACTCAAGTGGTACCCTTCTAACCTTATTTTGCTACCCTGATGAGAAATGCCTAGCCTTGGATGTTTTGGAGGTGGAGATCTACAAGCTAGATGCTTTGTGAGGCCTCTCCAATCCCACTACCATCAAGCTCTTAGCTCATTACCTCTTTCTTTCAACCTATCAGTAATGGTGGAGGCATTAAGCACCAAACTAAGAACCAAGACACGTCCATTTGGGGCATGTGTTTGTATCCTATGTATCGAACACGAACATGCTAGGACATGCATTTGGCATGTGTCCTAAAACAAGACACATATCAAACACATTCCTTAGACGTGTTCCACCTGTCTGACTTAAAAATACCTTTTTATTGTATTTTCTCACATTTAGATGTAGTGAAAGAGCCCTCACGGTCTCTCATGGTGCAAACATTGAGGGTAAAATAAAGATTTTAAGGGATTCCAAGGGTTTTGTAAATGTTCAACTTTCTAAAAAACATTGGATCTTTGTGTCTATATTTCATTTTTGTATTTGTAATTTGTAATTATTTTTTAATATATGTAACATTTTTTAGTATATTTATATAGCACATGTCCTCGTGTCGTATTTCTGGGGTTGACATTTCTCGTCATTTGTCTCCAGTGACTTAGGCACCAAACAAATCCCCCACTGACAAGTTCGATGGTTGTAGATCTTTGAGATAGCGGACTTCCTCTCACATGGTTGGCAAATAGAAGTCTCTACAAGACCTTAGAGTCCGAACACATTCACTATGATGTATGGTGTCTCAAGTCAGGCAAAGTACCTAGATCTACATCGTGAGTTTAATCCCCTCATCCTCAATTTTTTAGAGAGATAGCACTTCTCAATCATCTCTCTTCTCTTCGAGGTTTGAGAGGATTGATCAGGTTTATCACCTATAGGACATCAAGTCAAAGGATCCTTATCTTATACTGCCCCATATACTACAAGATTAAGGAGATCCCTCACTACTTTCTTTAGGTAATTAGATAAGTGGTGTCTTTTAAGAGGGGTACTAGATCTTAGGAGACGGATTTTACAAGGTCCACGCAATCTTAACAACTAAAGACCATGAGTTGAGTGTAAAATCCCGCGAGACATCAACTTCTAGATTGGCTAGACCCTGCAACTCCTATTGGTATACAACCAATAGATTTGTTCCCACTAGAGCTTCATTAGAGCTTTGATCACAATACAACTCTTAGCTCAAAACCCACAAGGCTAACATACATCCTAGCTCCATGATACCTCAAAGCTAGACTTGTCCCTCACATAATACTACACAATTAGTGTTCCATTACCAAATTACTTCCAATTGCCTCAAGTGTTAGGGGAGTTTCAATAGATGGCAAGTATTGGTCCAAGACGTCACAATCTAGCCCCCTAAGTCTTGCCCCTTCAGTCTTCTTCAAATTCTTCAAATGACATAGTCAAGCTTCGCATCCAACACTTCTCAACCACTGATAGTGACAGGGGTTCCACTTCTGCCTCCGCCCCTACTCATCCCAATCTATGAGGTGGATATTCAGTTAGGCCTTCTCACTATTATATCCAACCCCTACTTTTTTTTCTTTGTTTCGCCTTTACTTAATCATGCTCCTAATACATTTCACATGTATCTATTAGTTTATCTTACCTTACGCTTTTGTAATACCCTTAGGTTCTCCTACAAGTGATTATGGTTGATTGTACATTTTTTCTTCAGTGCCATTAACCATCAAATTTGGTCATTCATTGGACATTAATATAATCATCTTATCTTATTTTCTCACTCCACAACACCTTCCCAAACTGTAAAGACAAGCCCCCTCATCCCCTAGCACTCTTTGAACGACATCATCAAGCCTTGTATAGGTCCCTTTAGAAGTCAATGATGAGGAATGGAAGGCCTCTTCTCTTTATCACGGAAATCAAACACATAATGAAACTAAGATTAACTCAACAAAGTTATCTATATTGTATTGCATAAATGAGAAAGCGAAAGCTTTCTTATAAAGAATTACGATCTAGTTGATTTCGTCTACTTTATGAATGTGGGATAGACTGAGATACACAATAAAGTGAAATAAAGCATAAAAGCATAAATAACCTAAAGTCGAATTGACTTTATTAATGCCTATTTCTAACATATAATTGCACCATTATAATCTAAAGTTTACTTGAACACCCTCCCTTAATGGTCAATCTACTAACTACACCAAGTTTATCCTGAAATTTTACATGTTTTTCAGGACCAAAAGACATGGTGAACATGTCTTCATTCTAGTCCTCTATGGAATAGTGTTCCGGCTCAATGGATCCATCTTCTACAAGTTGTCTAATGAAATAGCAATGCATCTCAACACACTTGGTACACTTGTGGAAGACTAGATTCTTGGTTAGTGTGAGCACTCGTTGATTACAACGAAGTAGGGATATTGGCTCTATCTTTTGGATCTTCAAGTCTGAAAGCATCATCTTGAGCCAAACTACCTCGCATGCTCTTTACTTTGCTCCTCGATATTCTGCTTCTATCGATGAAAGGGATACTACATGTTGCTTCTTACTGGTCCATGAGACTACACCCATGCCAAGGCTGAATACATATCCAAAAGTTGATTTATTGTCATCCACACAACCTACCCAATTTGAAACTATATACACACAACCTAAAGTTCCTTCTATTGTACAAAATGCCGAAGTCAAGTGTCCCTTTCACATATCTCAACACCCTCTTTGTTGCAATCCAATGCTCTAGGTTTGATGCTAAGATGAATCTAAAGCATAAGTAAAAACAACCCTAGTGGTTGTAAGGTATATGAAGCTCCCCACTAGAAAACTAAATTATTAACTTGCCTTAGAATTGGTCAATCGCGCTTGCCTCACTAGTCACTACCTAAATGACAAATAGAATGATATCATTACCAATACTTTTGACATATAGATTGGAATTCGAAGAACTCCGCTAGAACCCCTATTCATCCAAGTACCTATCAATCTTAATGTACCATGCCCTGGGTGTCTACTTCATCCCATATAGATCCTTCTTCGATCTACAAACAAGATGCTCCTTCCCTGAAACCTAAAACCTTGTGGTTGATACATATAGAGCTCTTCCTCCAAATATCCATTGAAGAAAGCGCTCATTACGTCCATTTGATAGACCTTCCATCCTATGTTGCACGAAACTCCTAAACTACCCACATACCAATACCGAAAACTTGCAGAAACTCTAAAACTTTTGAGAAACCTCCAAGGGTCCATGAAGAGCTTGGACCCATAGGAAATCTAAAAATACCATAGTTTATGGAAAATGAAAACAAATTTACCTCAAAATCATTTCTAAACGTAAATACAAATTAACCTCTCATTCTTATTTTATTGTGAGATAATGTGTTATTCAAAAAAAACTATATATATAAATATATATATCGTGTTTCCACCGACATACCCATTTTGGGGAGGGTCACGTTTCCAAGCATTCCCGTTTTTTAAACTTGTACACGTTTCTTGCAACTTCGCTTCCAGCCAAATTGTGTCGCCATAGCTAGAGCTAGTCGAATGGTGCTCATCTTTGTTGTAGGAGCAAATCTCTCCTTCATAGTCAATGCCCTCTGGCTTGGAGATACCTTTTGCAACCAACCATGCCTTGTATTTTCCATCTCTGTGATTGTGCAGTTCCGTCTCTAAACTACTCCACTTTGTTGTGGAGTGTAGGGTTTAATAAACTATCTTTTGATCCTGTATTAAGCATAAAAGTTATTGAATTCATTGGAAGAGAATTCCCCACCATTATCAAGACTAAGAGTAAAATATGACAACTAGATTATTTTTTACTCGTGATTGAAATTTTTTAAATTCATTAAACACTTAATATCCAAAAATACACCCACATTTTCCTAATATAGTCATCAACAAATAAAAGGAAATACCTAGCACTAATGATTGATGTTGTGTTCATTGATCCACAAACATCTGCATGAACCAGCAGAAGGAATTTGTTTGCTCTCCAAGCTTCTCTTTCCTCAAATGGTTCCTTGTGTGGCTTCCCTGCCTGGCAAGCTCCACATGCACACTGAATCTGCTATTGGATGTTACAAAGTCCATCTACAAGATTCTCTCAATCTCACTGAGAGAGATAGGTCAAGTTAAGGTTACCACACTACTAATTCCATTGTGTATTGATGTCTTGTGCCCTCTTGGCTAGCAATGCATGCTCCTTGACCTATCTGATTCAATTAGTATGAATAGTCCATGATCTTCCGCAGCAAGAGCAATAATCTTCTTGGTCTTTTTATCAACTTTATAGCATTTGTGATTGCTAAAGTTAACATCTAGTTAAGGGAAACATCTCATAATCTGACTATCTGATAGTAGATCCATATCCATACTTGGCACATAGATTACATTAAGGAAAAACAACATTTTCCGTCCAAAAGAAATCTACATATTCCCTTTGCCAACAATTGTGTATTCTACCCCACCACCGAAGATCATTGAACCCTTAAAAGGAAAAAGCAGCATACTTCGTGAACCAATTTTTGTCTGTTGGTGAAGTGTCAAGATGCACCTAAGTCAATGTACCAAGTAGTTAACCTAACCTAACCCATTGGCTGCTTGGCCATGAATGCACAGAAGGATAACTACTCTTTTGAATGTTCTATGACATGAGCCTTCTGTTGAGGCCCTCCCTGGTTGGTTTTATGTTCAACCAACCTCTTTCTAAAGTACTTCATATGGCCTACCTTGCCACAGTAGTCACAAGTGATGCTCTTCTGACTCCTGGTGGCATCTTCACTGCTACCTAGACGTTTCGTCTTTGTCCATTTGCCCTTTCCCTTGACATTGGTTGCAAAGGCATGTTCAAAACCCTCTACCTCATTGCTACTATTGAACTATTTCTTCCATCTATCCTGTTGTAACAACTTATTTCATTGCTCATCAAACTTCAAGTCAACACTCATAGAGGTGATGTTTAGGGTCTCAATACAGTACTCATAAGCACGCAATAAGCTTTTCTACGCGATTTCCACCATTTCCTCTTCTTCCATTGTTTGGTCAATGGCATCCAATTATTCTCAAATATCCTTGATCTTGAATAAGTGCTCTTGTAATGATGCACTCTCATCCATCGTAATCAAAAACATGTTCCTTAGGAAGAAGGCTCTATCCTTGTCCAAAGTCTCATGCAGTTCTTTCAAATGCTTCCAATTCCTGTTGAAGTCGTCCCTACCTAGACCTCAAGAAGCATCGCATCTGATACTGACAACAAGTACTCTGCCTCGCTCATCAAATTTGTCCCAATCTTTAACTGCAGCTGTTCGGCGAGTTTCTTTACCTCGGATGATATCAATCGAGCACTTGTACTCAAAAATGGCCAACATAAGTTGCTTCCACATATTGTAGTTCTTACTAAAGAACCTCTAGCTACCTTCCAGAATGATGTTGGGTAAAAAGGCTATAGAGACGAGTCAAAATGTAGAAAATACAATGTAATAGAGTAAAATGTTGAAAATGCTTTTCTTTCCTTCCTCAATCTACAATCCTACAGTAAGAACACCTATATAGTGGCTCTCAAGACCTGTAGCAACCAAGTATTGCTAAAAAACAGTTTTGTAATAAATCTGCCCAAAAACACACAGATTTTGACAATTACAAATCTACTCAAAAATAGCCCAATAAACCATATCTGTCCTCAAACAGTTGATAAACACACAGATCTTGACAGATTTGCTCTCAAATAGCCAATAAAGCACAGATCTGTAAAAAGTTAGAGAAATTTCACTAACTTCATAGTCAAATAGACCATACCGTCCAAAAATTTCCTTGATTTAGAAATTTGTATAGTCAATTTTGGCTTAAACACTTCCTGGCAGCATCCATGCAATTCCTGCAACAGTAATTACAGTTACAGCATTTGTATGACTATACAGCACTCAAATCACCAGGCAGATGTTCCATACTGTTAATTATGTACATATACGGTTCACATGTGGCTGGAAAAGTCAATTGTACAACAGTTGTGACAGCAGCTTATCTTTGATTCTTGACATTTGTATGGCTGATGTACAGCAGCCATGCATTCATACAGCCAAGTCTGTACAATTTCACAAAGTTCTCTTTTTCCTTTTCCAGAACCTCGATCTACATGTTTCCGCTAAAAAAGTTTAACTTTACTTCAAAATTAAAAATTGAAACAGTACCTAGTTTCAACAAAACCCTTTTGGCTTTTCTATGTGCTATGCTAGCAATCACTCTCTGTCTATGTGAGAAGCAGTCCCTGATTCTTCATGCCCTCACAAATTCAGTGACTCTAACTAAGCTTTGAGTTTGATACCATATCACAGAGATCGAACATAAAAAAGAGATCAAGATTAACTCGGAAGTGCTATTCATATTGCATAAATGAGGAAGCGAAAGCTCTCTTATAAGATGTTAGTTTTTACAAGATTATAGCAGTATATCTTATTTGTGTTGAAAAACTGAGTTTAACTGCTTGCTGGTTTAATGAACAATTTTGTGTGTTTCACTTCAGCCGGTTTTGCATAGGCTTGAAGCTACTTATGAAAAATTTNTGCAAATAAACAAAAGGATCTCTAGAAGATAGACAAAGCACAAAAACAAGATAAGATAAGATAAGATAAGATAATTTTATTTATGTCCACTAATGACCCAGCAAGAATTTATCCTAGGAAACCCAATCGGGAAAAACCCAGTAACCTTCGTATAGAGATAATGATCTTCTGAGAACAAAGAGAAGGAGAGAGAGAGAGAGAGAGAGAGAGAG
>LPNX010693538.1:57922-80093 GCA_001517045.1 Pseudotsuga menziesii
CATTCTTTCCCAATTTCTGTGCATAAACCAGCAGTACAAAAACAGTACCCTTCCTCGAAAATCGTGCTGAAGCTAACTGGAACGTACAGCAAACCGTACCATGTCCGTACAGTCCGTACCGTGACCGTACAGCAGTCCTATCAGCCTCGAAAACCGTGCTGCTCGTACAGCATTAAATGCTGCTGTTCTTCCTCGATTTTCGTGCCCTTAAATGCTGGGCCGTACCTCCTCGAAAACTGTGCAGGGAAATAAATGCAGCCGTACAGGCCGTACCACGATTTTTATCAGCAATAAATGCAACCGTACCTTCTCATTAAATGCAGACCGTACTCCTCGATTTCTGTGCCGTACCTTCAACAATTAAATGCAGGCCGTGCTTCCCCGATTTCTGTGCCGTACCTTCAGCATTAATTGCAGGCCGTACCTCCTCGATTTCTGTGCATTAATGGCTGTCCTTCACCTAGAAAATCGTGCCCCTTCTCAGCTATTCGACCNGTGAATAGCTGTGAATGTGTGTAATAATGAGGAGGGGCGCCTCCTATTTATACTGATTTTCCTAGTGAAAAATCACTAGGGCCGACTTGCCAGTTTGACTGGGGCCGACCTACCTTGGGGAAATACAAATTTAATTAATTTTTATTCTTTTCTTTTCTATTCTTTCCCCAGGGTTTACAATGAATAATTACAACAGTATAATCTCCCGTAGGAGGTACAAGGAAGTCCAATACAAGTACAATAAGAATAGCTTCTGAAGTTGCACGAGTTCCAACATTAGAATCTAGACAAGTCAATCCACTTTATGAATGTGGGAAAGACAGAGAAATACAATGAAGTGAAATAAAGCATAAAATAATATAAAGTTGAAGTGACTTTATCAATGCCTATGTCTAATATCTAATTTGACCATAATAATCTGAGATTTAATTTTAACACTCCCCCCTCTTCCTCTTATTTCCGCTTATGATGTTGATGCGGAGATAGGGCCTAGCGCTTCATAGTGTTTTCCTAGACCTTGTTCTTCTCATTCTTTGATTGTCATTTATATCTTTTGTATTTTGATAACATTTTTAATCTAGGACACTCCCACTGTTTAATAGCCACTCACAAGTTCTCAATTCCCACAGATCTCTTTTTTCTTATTGTGAGCATTTAAAATTATCTTATATTATCTTATCTTACGGAACCAAAAAGGACAAGACCAAATGCTAACGAACCAAGATATATCAAAAGAAAAAAATGAAAGAATACTTTCATTAACATGCAAAGCTCAGAATAAGAAAAAAGATATATATATGCAACAGAAAACACATAATACTTCCTGTCGTTCCCTGGTATACATTACCAGAATGCACGTACAAAAGACTACTAGTTGTTTCAAGAAAATGAAAAGTATGGTTTTTACTCTGAAATCCTTTCTTCTGGCATTAGAGTAACGGACAATCCTATTTAACCGACCGTTTGCACCGATCGGACGACCGCAGTCGTCGGACGTGACCGCTCACGCGACCGCGGTCGTCCGATCGGTGCAAACGGTCGGTTCAAAAGTTAACTCCTTAGAGTAACAGGCATGCTCACTACCCCACAGCTAAACGACAAATACACACAAAAGTGATAGCTTTGGCATTTGCTACACATCATTCATATTTTGTAACATCACATGAAGGCCACAACAGCTGATCTCAGCTTTCAGTGCCATATGACCTAAGATTAACTAAAATCATGTCTTATACAAAATTCTGAAAATCATAGATTAATTTTGTCCCACTTCTTATAGTCATCAATGATCATGCTTGTTTATCGTTCCTATTTTTGCTTTTGTAACTCTACTTCTTTCATAAATGCTAACAACAGTACCAAGAAGTTTGGCATACACCATCTTTTAGAATTAGCATGAGCTCTACAAATACACGTAAAAGCATACCTTGATTGATGCTTTTGACTTTTCTGTAGCAGCATCAATGGGCAATTGATTCGTGGCCCGCCCGTCCTTCACCTTTAAGTAGTTATACATTACCACACCACAAAGAGCTGCATCCAAAGAACAGTTTTCCAGCATAAGGGACACATTCAGACAACATTACATTTTGAAAAAGGATCATCTACATTTGTACGATGGAAGCATGCATATTACCAATAGCATATCCAATTATGTTGAGGCCTGTGATTGCTGACTCTGGAAATACTACTGTTGAAAGCGCAATCAATATCCAATCCTTTAGAACACCAGCCACTCTAACAGTAACTGCTCCAGTTCTCCCAATTACGAGAAAAATGGAGAAGTTTAGTGCCAATGCACAAAGAGCATTTGAGAAAAAAATCCAAAAATTGAACTGCAACTGCTGAACCTCCATTGCTGGTTGCTCCAACAAATACCAAGGGACAAAAAGAAATAGGAAACTGCAAAATACAAACAAAAAGACTAAAGTTAAGATGACAGAGGGGGCGAAACAATGCTAATTTAAAAACAAAAATTATAAGGACAATAAACAGGATAACAGTTTCAAGAGTTTTGTCATTTAGTATTGCATAGCAAACCTAAGACTGAAAGAGAGACAGAAAACCATTATGTAACGAGTACCAGCTAAGCATGGAACTTCTAACCTCCACCCGTCATGGTAAACTGGAAAAACAGGAAGATGCATAAAGGTATATATCTAAGGAGCACTTAGCAAAATGCTAAGATAATCATGAGGATTAATTTCCTTGCATATTGATGATTTAAAATTTCTGCGTATGACAGATGAGTTTATTAAGGGTACATGGTTGACAAATTTAAATTATTAGGAATATGCAGAACTCAAAACAAAATGGGAATACCATGATTATGCACAAACTTCAAAGCTCAAGGTACAAAGCCTCAAGTACCTCTATGGACACACCAACTGTGTATGTCAAGGTACATTTGCTAAGTTTGTTATACCTCTTTAAAAGGTTATCTACAGTTCTATCAACATATGTTAAGACGAATTTTCCAGACTGGCGATAACTGTATATGAAATCCAAGGACTGTCAATCTGTGATATGAGCATAGATAGACATCCCAAATAAACAAACAAATGATATCAAAGGCCAAAGCATAAAGATAGACGTTAGCAGTCACATAAGAAGACGGAAGGAAACAGCATCACAATATTATCAGATGAAACTTTATCACAATAGCAGATAATTTGATATCACTATTTTTTATAAAAAGGTTAAAATTGAAAACGACAGTCATGTGGTTCATAGACCATAGAATAAGATAAGCACATCATATGGAATTCTTTGCCTTTAAAGAATATGTTTCCTTAATCAGCTATTTTAGATCATGCTATAATAGCAGAATTTGAAAAAATGATAAATCCCTTTTACCAAGTGGCAAACACTTGAAAATCTTCATAATTGGATTGTCAGTGGCAAACACAATACCTGCAAGGAGCTATGTAATATAAACTGGTGATTGGATTTAAGCTCAACCCCTTTTTCTGAAGGAGGACTTGAGTTAATACCAATCGAAGAGCTTCTGCAAATATGCCTGTAACCTGGTAAACCGTTCCAACTATGTTGAAATGAATCTCTCCATATGAAGAAACAGCAACTCCAATACTGACTACTAGCATATTGAGGAATAAATCACATCTCAATTTGTCAGTACCACAGATAACAGCCATCAGGAAGGTCGCAACTGGCACTGCAAAGGTGGAGATTAAGGACTTTCAGAGAGAATTTGATAAATTAGACTGATCTGAGAGAGATTGCAAGGGTAAATCAAAACATTGAATTTTCAAAATAGAAAATGATTACATGCCAAAAGATGAATTGGATACATACTCAGGGCTTTTAGCATTTGAATGAAGGCCACTGAAATATGAAGATATGCAGTATTGCCAAACCTAGAAATAGAAACAGAAATAAGATCAGAAACTATAGAAATGTAATGCATTGCTCTAGAGTCTCTACAGTAACTTGCTCCCAAATAGCACCCACAAGGACGTTTAGAAAAAACATGAATTTTATTGGTAGTGTAAATATCTATCTAGATAATATTGAAATTTATGGAATTTTTTGCAAGTTAGTTTTTATTCTACTTTGCCAGACTGAAATCAATTGTATTATTTAAAAACACTTACCAGAGACTTGATGCAAAGAAAGCGCTGATTGGAACAACACAAGTTGCATATCTGAAATATGCAATTAAGGTAAGCTTTATGGAATGAAAAGGACAAATGCTAAATATTAAACAAATCAAAATTACTAAGTGAACCTGACTTTGTAGAAATTCTTACATCTCAAACGTCATCTTGACCGGAGTTACAACCTGCACATTTAGCAACTACCAAATTAGGTCCCGACCTGGAAAAGAATCACAAATAAATGATTCAATAGCCTTAGTAAATCCTAAATAAAATGCAAAAACACATAACCACAAGTACCTAAAGAAAGTAGGAAACTCAAACAATAAAAAGTATATCTATTCATTATGAACACAATTTGCTATGGAGCTAGGTCGCATTAATTCCAAAACACAATAAGATTTCTCTTTGAAGATGGATCAAGCAATATTTAGCAAAATGACCGAAATTCTGTGTTTTTTTATTCTTAATGGACCAAACAAGCATAAATAATTTAGAAATTAGAGGGAAAAAACTTAAAAAGGACTCCATCCCTTATTATAGATGCAGTCTTCCATGATCCAGTCTTATTGATGGTCCTTGAAAACCTATGATCCTACAATCTTCCTTATGCAAAAGGGTTAAAAGCCCTCGTTTTAAATTTATCGCTAAGTGGGACTTCCCATATCCAAATTATTGCTCTTATAGAAGCTATTTGATCCCTTACACTTCATTTTCTAAGAATTTCTATAGACTCAGTGAATGAGAAAGGAAGGGCTAGGGCCAATGCCAAATATCCAATGAGCGGCATTCTGCCATTTCCCTTAAATACTTAGCTGTATAATATTTCCATTCTATAAGATCCATTCTATGAGATCTAGAAGCAGAGAGAGTATTTAAAATAACATTGACCAAGTATGAAATAGATTATATATTGGTGTGGCAGTCAACTATAGCTCTTAACTAAACTGGATAAAAGTCTAGGATTATAGAGGAGCACCCTGGTAAGACAACTGATAGTCCCCTTGGGTTTCTTCTCTTGAAATAGAAAATCTCAGCAAGTCTGATGGTCCAAGTGTTCAGAGCAAGGCATACAGTTATCACACACAACTTAGGCTAACATTTACCTTCAGATAACAACAATAAGCATGCAATGGCATGGCTGGTCTTTCGTACTTCTCAGCTGATATAAATGTTGCGTTTGTTCCTATCACATATTTTTCCCAGCAATGCCTCTCATTATGACTCTGAGTTGTAAAAGGCAATATTGAATGCCTTCAAGTCGAAGCTTGTCTTCTGCCAACAGTATTTCTTCAACCTGCAATAAAATTCAACAGCTCATTTAAGTGTTTGACAAGGGCACTTCAATATGTCACGCTACAGCTGCATACAATCATGAACAGCATGTCCCCTTGTTCAATGGGGCATGCACAAGATTTCTTCAATCTTCATTAGAATAATTTTATCTAAAGCGTGAGAATTTCTACCTAACAGGAGAACCAGGCCAAGTAAAACTATCTAGTGCAGCCATGACTCATTGCTCACATCAGCCTAAGGATTAGACATGGTGATGCTCACTCTGCCTTCATGTGCATCCACGTCTACCAGCCTGACATTGCAAACAGATCCTCTGCCCTTGTGCATCGGCCTGCTCATCCTCGTCGACCTGTCCAACCTGCAGCCCTGCTCCCGCAAATAAATATTATCTTCCCTCCTGTTTTGGCCTGTTCCCGACCCTGCACACAGAGCCAGCTTTTCCATTTTTGTGCACCCTTTCATACAGCCACCCCCACCACCGCTGACAGATACTTCTCACTCCAGCAGGTACCTTCAAAATCCAACACAGGTTTTATTTTATATACAGAATTTAAGCAGTTTTTCAACAGAGGCCAGCCCCATCCAATATAGACCCCCACGCCACCTCATTGGGCAATTTGACAATATCATGAAAACATGAGAACCAGGTTCAACCATACTCTCTCCAGCAGGGAAAGCAGACCTTTCCAGCCCTACAACTTTACATCGAGTAGGATAATTCTTATACATTTTTCCTCTCAGCTGAAGTCACCTCTCACCCATTTCTCTTCCCTCAAGAAAATCAAGGCCAAGTACAAGCCTTACTCTAAGATTATTTGGGAAGCCGCACTCAACTCTTACCCCAACAACAGTCAGGGCTAAGTACAGCCTTCTATATCATTTGGGAGGCTGAAGCAACTCCTACTCCCACACCATTTGACATTGTATACAGGTCCCCGTCGTTGGCATCTAACCCATCAATTAATGGTTCAATGAGTGCAAACTTTTGCATAGACATCTCTGCTTCATTATCTCATGACCCCCTCCCCCCTCCATCCCATCTACTCAGAGAGATTAAAAGCACCTCCTTCATCGTAAGAAGCACAACTTTCTTACCACAAGAAAGGCGAACTTCTTAAAGATTTCCATAATTTAATCAAATCTTTCTGGTGCACACTAATTCATGAGCATATCTCTCTCTCCTATATCTCTCTCCCATACCACCTCCCTTTATGAGGTATCATGTACCTTGACAACACCCAGAGAATATCTCCAACCCTCCCCCCTTGGAGACATCCAATGAACAATCAAGATTATGAGCACTAGCAAAGCTACAAATAAGGAATTCAGGCAAGGTTTCTCAAACATGGTATTGGTTTTGTAGACAGTTGCATAGTCGCACTACATTGTCATGGTTTTCCATCATCGTGGTCCCATCATACCATCCACCCCATTTGGAAATGGGGGAATACACTGTACCCTAATAATTACAAAACCATCATGATTGGGAACACTTTTTCCAAGCTCTATGCTAAATGCTTAACATGTAGCTTTCAAATCACACTGAAAGGAGGAACTCCAAAGCTAGAGGACAAGCCGGTTTTTTATGAGAGTTCCAAACTACCCAACATATCTTCACTCTATGAGCTATTATTGAAGAAACTCGACATCTATGTTTGAAAGTCTTTTGTCGCTTTGTTGACTTCTGAAAGGCATTCAACTCTAACCCAAGAGAGGCATTATTGTAGAGCTTAATGAAAATTGACATCTTTGTTTTTATTTTGGCTACCATCAGGGGACTCTACAAGAATGTCATCAGATGATTCTGTACTGCTACCAGTCTCTTTGATTTCACTTTATGTTCCATAGGAGTCCAGCAGGGTCACCCTCCCTCTCCACCCTTTTGGGATTTACATAGATAAGTTGGAGTCTTTTCTCACAAAACACATACAAGAAAGGAACAGTTGTCTCTTACATCACATCATGATCACTTTGGTTTTAATTGTTGATGATGTGATCCTCTTAGCCTCCTTCCCTAAAGGCCTTCAAAGACAAATCATGTATTGTATAATTATTGTTATCTTAGTTGGTGGTTAGCCTTGGTAAAACTATGGTCATGATTTTCAATGTGTCCAAGAGCTCTTTTTCTAACTAGCACTTCTACTTCAGATGAAGAGATTGAGAACACCAAGCCTTAGACATATCTAGGGAGTACAATTTTAAGGACCTTGATATAGTTTGGGGCACATAATTCAACCTTGACTCCACAAGGGATACATTCTCCTCTCCTTGCTCAAGTGGCAAAGTTTCCAACTACATTTTTAGGAAATTTCGTCAAAGGTAAGCCTCCCGAACATGATCAACAAACCTATTGTTCTTTTTGGTTTCAAAATCTGAGGACCTAGGGTGTTGACATCTAACTAGTTTGGGATTGAAAGAGTCCAGACTCCTATTACAATGCATGGTCCATTGCAAACAAACACCTCCTCGATCCATCATCAACACAAAATTTGGGGTCATCTTCTACATATTGAGAGCATTTGCATATTGGCCATCTTCCTCCACAAAATTCACACTTTGAGTGACTCAACTTCAAGAAGAAAGAGACCCATATTTGGCCATCTATTTGTCAGAGGAGATTGTTGTTGCTAGAACTCAATGATGTCGATGTTGATTTTCAAAGACTTCTTCATTGCTTCAAACCATTCATATCTCTATTGAGCACCTCCCCCCTTTCTACTATTCACTTGACGCTCTCCCAAACAAGATTTATATCAAGTGGTTAGAGAATATATCTATTGTATCTCTATTGAGCAAATTCCCCCTCTCTAATACTCTCTTGATAGTCGTGGTTATTCCTAACTCCTAAGCAAGAATAGAAGCAAGTGATCAAAGAAGACATCTATCATTGATACATTCAGTTACTTGGACCACCAACTCCCCCCCCAAGGGTCTCAAACATAAGATGTCTTTCCACCTAGACCATGACATGCAGTTGAGGAATAGTCTTATTGTTTGAGCATAAGTATACCCGACAACATTGGTTGCATGGCCTTTGGATCCATCTTAGTTAGCTTTGAGTTTGCTCTCACCGACTTTGGATGGAATCTAACCATCACATCTCATACCCTCAGAGTATATGTTAATTGTGACATTTACAAGAGGTTGAGTCAATGATCAAACTTAGTCTAGTGAACATGTGTTAACCTATATTATGATGACTTTTCTATTTTGTACTTTATCCTCGCCTCTGTTGGGTGACTTAATCTGAATTGATCGCTGGTCCACTTTATTATATTTTACTAGATACACAGTCAAACTTGATCAATCTCCTCGACTTTGTACTCTATATATATATCAATACAAATGAGTGTACAACTTGTGTAGAATTTAGGCAATCTCCTCTCTAATACTTGCACAATTGCTCTCTTGTGTTCGATTGCATGTGATTATTCACATTGTTGGTATTGTGCTCAAATCAATCGATGGAGCACTTCATATTTAGGTGTTTGATCTACTAAGAGATTCAGGAGTTTTCATTGCTTATATTGGGAATCCCAAGGATCCCTCACTTCATTCTTCCAATATCTAGATCAAAGATGTCTAACTCTCCTTATACAAGAGGTGACTACAAAAGAAATCTTACACACACAACTCTCCTAAACCTGGCCCTACCAAGCAAATTACATCATTCTTATTTGTTGTGCAGAATAGGTGCATCAAGGCCCCGAAAATATTTAGCATCAAATTAGTAAGACCATGAATCTCCTCTCAACTGCCAGGTGACACCACATGGTCATTGCATAGTACACACTCTCATGATGTTCAAAACGATTAACCTAGTATTGGCATATAGTCTTCTATCACCAAATTTTCCCAGCAGCCTCAAGTACAAGGAGAGTTTCGTGAGATTGTCCGGGGTTCTTCCCAAGATCACACAACCAAGCCCTCCCCATTGCAAATATTACCTCGAAGACATCCTCCAATAGTGCATGGACCCCATCTCTATGGTGGACAAGAATTCTAGAGTTCCCTCCTCTTCTAAGGTGATATCTTCACCCTCTGCAAGTATCAGGGTTTCTTCTAATTGTTCTTGTTTTTCTGCCCCTATTTCTACTCCAACTATGACTATGGAATAGGCTGCTCTTCCATTGCATTGCTGGATATCATCATTTACTTTAGATTTTATTGTCGCTATTATGTAGCTTATTTTTAGATTTTAGCTTCTAGCTTTTCTAGGAGTCTTGTTCATCCCACTAATTATCAATGCTTGCCAAGACTTGCCACTTGAAAGAGGTTGGGGTTTGAAAAACACTTACATTTTTAGTATAGCACTGGCAGCAAAAAGTTTATGGAGATTGGTTTACAATGAGCCATGAGGGCTTTTGGGGTAGAGTGATGAAAACAAAATATTTAAAAGGGTTGTCAATAATTGACTACTTCAGATTGGCCAGGAAACAATCACATGGAAAATCTATTGTTTGGAAAGCATTGGTTAGGGCATCTCTTTGGTTGGTAACTTACAAAATTGGTAAGTGGGCTGCTTGGAAAATAAGTTATGGAAGAAAGTTAAGGAATGGGAAAAATCCTTTGATTGGTTGTAAGAGTAATTATAAACTATTAAAGGCATGTTTGGAGGCATTTAAATGAGGCAGATTCCCAATAGGTGAGGTATTTTTGGCTACAAAAATGGTTTACAACAAAATTCTTAAATCTCCATGGTAAATTGACTAGGGAATGGAGGCAATATGTAAATCTCTTACAACAGTGTAACCAAACTGTCAAATGACAAAGATCAGCTTAGATGGTCCAAGAACCAAAGCACTGGGATATATACTGTTAAGTTCTGGTATTCAACTAAAATATAAGAGGATTTGGTTGCAGAGAGGATTTTGTGGTGGCAAACTGTTTGGAAAATTGGAATGCCCATTAAAAACAAAAAGAATTCTCACTTGGGATTAATGGACAAAAAAGTTGGATAGGGCCAAGTGGATGTATTTTATGCAAATCTAATGAGGAGTCTCTGGATCACCTATTTGTGTATTTCCCATATACAAGATCTGTTCAAAAGAAAGTTACACAAGTTACATTTGGTAAGAACAAATGGAATAAGCAAACACTCATGGATTGTCCACTTGACTGGGTAACTCAAAGATATGTAAGATGCTTATAAAGATCTACCCTGCTATGTCATATATGGAATTTCATTAACTAGGAATCAATTGATATTCCAGGACTTAGCTTTCACGCCTGCTTGAGCACATAAAATAAGGTTGGTTTTGGAAGGTAGCTGGAGACCACCAAAAGTGATGAATACTAAAGTTTTATTAATGTCAAGTATAGATCATAATAAGTCATGGGGATTCTTCGATGGAGCATGACAAGGAATACCTGGATTTTGTGGAGCAGGAGTTGTCCTTTAATTCACTTCAAATTGCCACTTATTATTGAAAAATGAAGTTAGGCAAGGGACTAATACTCATACTGAATTTTATGCGTTGTGGTCATTGATGAAAACAGCTAAATAAAGAGGTTTAAAGTATTTCCAGATTTTTGGATACTCAAAAGTCTTGATGGACTAGGCTAATCAACAATGCAGAATTGAAAACTTAGGTCTTTTACCTATTTTGAATTTCTTCAATTCACACATATTTACCAGAATATAATACCAAAGCATATCAACTTTCTAAAGAATAAGTCTTATTGCAGGAGGGCAGCTTTACTTGTTCGCTTTACTGAACAAGAATTCAGAAGGGGAACTCTCCTATCAGAAGCTGAAATCTCTTTATACTAAATACATCTGATGACAGTTCAGACAGCTTTGGTTCTACTAGACCTGGCTTTTTGACTTACTATTTGGACTTCTCAAATAATGAAAAATCAACATTATTATTGATGAATGCTCAAGTTGATATACCAAGGAAGACTGTAATATTGGCAACAGTAGACCTGTTTGTATTTTGATTAATGTGTCGAAGTGTCTTCTTGACTCTTTGTCTGAATAGTGTTAAAATTAGTGCAGCTGCAAGACCCACTTTTAGGGAGGATGGTACCCTAGTAAGATAACTAGGGCAGAGTAAGACCCTAGAAGGTACCCTAGGGCCCCCAGTAGTCTCCTGGGGTTCTTGGTTTGGGACCAAGCAGGTTGATGCCATGGCAAAATCCCTAACATATGGTTAGGGCCCCTATATGTCTAAAGGGTATTCTGGTCTGGGACCAGAGAGTTTCTTGGACACGAGACAATTTCTTGCACACAATGTCCAAGCAGATCTTGTAGGTTGAGACAGAGACTTCCCGGTCTGGGACCAAGCAGATTCTTGGTTTGGGACCAAGCAGTTCCTGCAGGGGCATTCCTTGTCAATTAACCAAGTGAATCTTGGTCAAGATGACCAAGATGATGATGTGTGATGCCCTCTATCCTAATCAGTTATTACTAGGTTGTTTCTCAAGGGACTGGCCACCCCTTGATGATGTCACTACCACCTAACCCTTAGGAGTAGTATTGAGGACCAAAGGATCACATCATCCAGTTTGGATCTTCTCCTTATACAGTGATGATAAAAATATATGAAACAATGTACCTTGAGAGAGAGAAAAGATTAAAGTCCTTGGTCTTGTTGGTATTGTGGGTAAAAGGGGTTGGCTATCCACCTTCATGGTACACCTTGGTCTTATGGGTATGAGGGTTGCCTTATCTTCTTATTGTGACCCCCTTTGGTTGACTTATGGTCTTTTATCTTACTTGGTCCTAGCACTCTTTTTATGTGTACCTTTAGCATGATGACTTTCATTTTATGGTTTTTATTTTTGGACCATTGGTACCCTATCATAAGTCAACTTAATTTTATGGTTTTTATTTTTGGACCATTGGTACCCTATCTAAAGTTCACTTAACTTTATTTTATGTTTGACCATCCTAAAACCTAGGGTTTCCTAAGTGACCTTTCTAGAAGGCTTGTCAAGATTATAAATAAGTTTCACTTATCCATTTCTAGCAAGTATCTTGACATCAAAAGAAGCTCAGATCTAATCCTTCGCTGGTTTGTGCTTGACGCCTAGGGTTTCCGCTGCTTTGGGCTCCTATCTTCCTATGAAATAGTTTGTGACTGTTTGAACCCTTGCTTGGGCTAGGCCGTGACTGTTTGAACCCTTGCTAGAGCTGGGCCATGACTGTTTAAGGCTGGACCATGAATGTTTGAAGTCTGTTAGGCTGATCTATGGACTATGTAGTACTTTTCCTGCTGGGTCGTGACCTTATGGGTTGATCTGTGGACTGTGTATTGTCTTCTTTACTGCCAGCGTGACTGTGTCTTCTCTGTTGGCTTGACTGTGTGTCTTCTCTGCCAGCGTGACTGTGTCTTCTTTACTGCCAACGTGACTGTGTCTTCTCTGTTGGCTTGACTGTGTGTCTTCTTTGCCAGCGTGACTGTGTCTTCTCTGCTGTCGGCGTGACTATGTCTTTGCTGCTGGCTTGACTGTGTGTCTTCTCTGCCAGCGTGATTGTGTCTTCTCTGCTGACTTGACTGTGTGTCTTCTCTGCTAAGCGTGACTGTGTTTCTCGACTGAGTTGTGACCTGTGTCTTTGCCATCTTAAGAAGTGTTGTTGAAGCCTGGATAAAAAATTAAAGTTTCTCTTCATGTTTATTAAGAATCTGAGGTCTGTACCCATACTACTCTAACCCTCTTAAGCTCTCTCTCAAGGTACATCATTTGTTCATCTAGGTGACTTGTCCCTTTGGTGACAAGATCATAACCTAAAAGTATCTGAGTATAAGGCAGATCCAAACCAGATCTAAATCAACATTGTTACAGTTCATTATCACTGCTCTTTAGTTGTTGATTCATTGGTATGCTTTACATGGTACTAGTAACTACTGTTACTGGCTCTTGCATCTCAAGGACTAACTTTAGCACAGGGACCATTGAGGTGTGCTAAAGTTGAAAGAGATGAAAATTTATGTTCTAATTTGTCTTACTAGTTTACATCTAGAACTATGTTGGAATTTTGTTCAGTGTTATTGTTGTATTGTCCTGCATCTTGAAATTTATCTTATGTTACCACTGCTGTACCTTTATTTCGTCTAAGTAGTTGACTGAAGTGATGTGCAAAGTTGTTAATTTTTGAAAAACCTAATCTAACCCAAAACTTCAACAAACAGGACAGACGAATGTTGTATATTCAATTTCAAACTTTTAAATATCAATATAATGATTATTTTCTTGGGAAAAAATGCTGGTTAAGCTTGATGCTTTTGATGGTAAAGTTCTAGAATTGTAGAGGTAACACTGGTGACTCATGAGACCATTTATAATTCCATTCATTCTCTGCTTTTCAAATAGCATATTTCAGCTAGTCCAAGATGGACTCTATATGCACGATCCAAGTGCTCAGAACAACTCATACAATTATAATGTACAACTTAGGCCAACTTTTTCTTCAAGAAACTAATCTTAAGCATGCAATGGCTTGGCAGGTCCTTCACAATGCTCAAGCTGATATAAATATTGCTATTGTCAATATTACATAATCTTCCCAGTGGTTCTGACAGATTTCTCAGCAGCATTTAAGGCTCCTCTTCTGCCAACAGCATTTATTCAACCTGCAATAAATTTTAACTAATATAGGTGTTTGACAAGGGCACTTAAGAAAAGGGGATTGACAATAAGACAGGCCCCACTTAACAGTGATTTGCCATTCTTTCAGAGATGTTTGTGACCACCATTAAACTCCTCTATTTCCGTATCACCTTGAGTATCCAATGCCTTCTACGTCCTATTTATCATATACATCACTTAATGACAAAAATAATAACTACAGAGAGAAGAGCCTGAACATGCAATGATGCTTGGGTTAAGTGTATGGATACTACATAAGAATGAATAATTCTAGCTTTTTTTTTCTCACTTGATGATGGATGCTACGCAGTTGATGCCTTTGTTGAAACACGCAGCGGGAGGACAGTCAGTACATTTGGAACATTTATACATCATGGCATGAATATATTGATACAAAGAGTCTGATCCAAACGCATAATAGCCTGGGATGAATAGGGGTAAACTCAAAGATGCTTTCCATAACTTCGTATTTGTAGATTCACCCCTTACAGCCCAATCCAAGCATAGCTTCCTGTGATTTTACGTCTTCATTGACTCGTACAAAAATGCATATCAATGTCATGGCATGTGCCCATTCCATGGCTCCATTGTCCTCAGCTTAGTGTGAATAATAGATGGGGGACAGAGGATTATTGAACATTGCATAAGCCAGATCCAATCATGGTCCCTTATAAGAACTAATATTTCAGTAGGGCAGAGGAGTGACTCTGAGGATAGATACATTACATCATACTATTAATGCCTTCACGTAATTAATTCCCCCAACTTGACCACCTATAAAAAGGTATACAGTGAAAAGAAATTAGGCGGTACTGACCAGGTTCTGCAAATAGAAAAATTCAACAAGCTGCCCCTAAAAAATTTTACTTCCATAAGCAGAATTCCAGGAGTAGAACATATGATGTTCGCCCAAATATTAGAACAATTGCAGTGACATAAGCTTTAAGGTCATTCACTTTCTACAAGTAGATGATGCACGCAATTCTACAGTGAGAGGGATGTCAAATGCTCATCCAAAACAATTTGAGCAACATAATCTAATAGGGAAGAAACAAGATAATATACCTTTGATTATGTTGGTCCCAATGTAGCATGGGAACCCATCTCTCCACAGGGAATGGCACCCCTATGTTTCCCATCCCATAGGGACTGCAAGAGGAAGTACTTATTTTTGTTACATTTTGAAAAAGTTCATTTGACACCATTGTAAAAGTGCTTCCCACTTGTTTTATAAAAGTGGGTTACTTATTTTAAAATGTAACTTATTTGTAAAAGTAAGCTTATAGGCAAAGTTAGAAGCGGGAAATTATTTATTGCATTTAGCACCCATCACCACGTGGTACAACCTCTACCTGCCACATGACTCCTTGGTTCCTTTTCAATCTTGTTTTCGAAAGGCATAACTTTGACATACGGAGTTCGTTTTCAATGCCATTTTTTTAAGTTGCCTATTTTTTTTGAAATCTTTGCATCTAGACCATTAGTTTCTGCTTTTGAAGCCATATTACATGCATATTATAATATGGCCAATCCAAATGATATTCTACTTCCCATTACAAAGTACAACTACTTCTCATGAAGAGCTTATATGGAGGATGTCCTACAAAGTAGGGGACTTCACTAGATTACCTCGGGAAAAGAAACTACCCCCATTGATATCGATAAGAAAGTAAAATGGGATGATAAAAATGGCAAAGCCCGTGTATTAATCATGATGTGAATCTCTAATGACTTACAATTCCCCCTTCCAGGAATTGATGCACTAGATGCGGCCAGGGAAAAGTTGAAAACCATATTTGGTAAACAAAAAGAGATTCAGGGTCACAAACTTGAAAATCAATTGCTTGCTTTAAATCCAAGTGATTTCTGTTGCATTCAAGACACAATCTTATTCAATTCAAAGCCTTTAGACTTAATTGAAGAACACAAGATAGTTCATCCAAAAGAGCAATGTATTAATGCTATTCTTGCTAAGCTTTGTCTTTGCTTATTCTATTTTTATATCTACTTTTTACTCCATCAAATAAGCTTTAGAGGGTGCTTATAAAGAAGGCTCTCTTGAATATTTTTGTGATGCCTTGATTAGAGAGCAAGATAAGCTCTTCAATGTTGGTGTGATCATCACTGTAAGTACATCTAATAAATCCTTAGTGGCCAACTTGAAAGATCACATAAGCCAAATCTTCCCCGCCCCGGTGTTGCTTGCCACCTCAAACATCCCAACCCCAAATGACCAAGAATATTTGGACGACATGGAGCTTGGTGGTTGGGTTGGTTCGATGGCAGTGGGAGGGAAGTAGAGTTAGATGGGACATTGGCTCTTGATCGATTTGGAGTTAGAAAGAGCAGGGGGTCTGCATTGCAGAGTTGTCGCGGTTTCAAGCAAGACGACTAAGTCAAAAGGGTATCTTTCATTGGCGCTATCTCTGGGATTCTGAGGCTCGCTCATGGAAGTCGTGGAGATTGCTAGATCGGGAGTTTGGGTTGTTGGCCTCGAATCACCTTGCGATCATAGAGCTACAAGCCTATCTCCCAATGTCAGATTTGTTCATAATGAACATTGGTATGCCAGGGCCTTTCTTAAGAGATTGGCAATGGAGCTTTGATATCCCATTGTTGTAGTATGATTCTCATCCTATGTATGCAGCTCTTCATCAACATCGTCTCCTTTCGTTGGTACTCAACTTGAGATGGGTTTTGTCAGATCTAGAGGTGCGATGGATTTGTCAGTGTCACAATGTTTGGTCGATGTGGCTTTACTATAAGTTATGTGTTTGCTTCATTGGTCATCTATCAAGGGCTTCTGTCCAAGGCCCAGATGCTTAAGTCTAGCCTCTCAAATGGTAAGTGCCCTGTGTGCCAAAGACCGGAGACAGTCAAGCACATCTTTTGGAACTATAGATTTTCCAGAGACTGTTGGAGATTTGTGGAGGAGCAGCTCCCCAAGTTGTTCTTAAACAAACTTTATTGGAGAGGAGCTCTACTTGGAGATGACTATTCCTTGGGATTCACTTTCTGGTTTGTGGCATTGCTTGCAAATAGTTGCTTTGTTCGTACTATGGAAACTCAAGTGCAAGTATGGTTTTTATCAAAAAAGTAGTTATGTTTCAGCTTTTATTGCGCTTTGGAAAAATGAGGTACGTAAGGGTGCTTGGTTAATCAAGGATGCCAAAACATTGGATCCTATTGTATATTCTGATTTTATTTCTGCTCTAATCAGCTTCAGGAAGTGATTAGGATAGGCATTGTATATACCCTTCCACTGCTAGATTTTATGAATGTAAATAAGTTTATGTAAATATAAGAAGTATTTTTCAATAAAAATAAAAATAAATACATAATAGCACAAAAAAAGGAAATATCCAAGTATCAAAAGAAGCAAAACTCTCGCAACAATAAGCAAAACAAGGGTCGCAAACCCTCTCAAAAAGCTCTACACCCAATGGTGGTAAAAGCACTAAATAGAAAGGAAAGATGAATGAACAACATTGCATTTTTTGTGGGCGAGATGGTCATGCGAAATCAAAGTGTTTCAAAAAGATGGAAGCCTTGGAAGCAGCAGTGAAGAAGCATAACATCAATCTTGATTTTTCTTCTAACTCTTTTTCTCATGGACATGCACTTTTTTGCTTCTGGTTTTTCCTTTAATGCATCTTCTTCTTCTTCGGCTCATTGATTTTGGAGCATTTTATCATATGGCTAAGGATAAAGCCATTTTTTCTGCTCTAAATGAATGTAACACCAAACAAATATTTGTTGGTGATGATATATCTCTTGGTGTTGTAAGATCTAGAACAATTCAACTAGATGATGGTCATTTCAAAGATGTATTATGTGTTCCAAGTCCTCCCTCCAATTTATTATCAATCTATCAAATCAATCATTCTGGTGAAGGAAAGACTGTAGAGTTTACACGTCACCAAGTTGTAATCAAGGATTTCAAAGATCCTAAGCATGTTTTAGCAACCAGAATTATTAATGATATTACCAAGTTGTACAGATTTAACAACTTTGGGTCATCACCTTTTCCCTCGGTTTTTATTGCTCATAGGAATGACTTGAGCAAACTTTGGCATGAGCAATTTGGTCATTTAAACTATCGTCCATTGCAGTAGCTAATGTAATTAGAAAACGGTGACTAGTCTTGCTCTCGTTTCTTGCAAAGATGGTGTTTGTCACGGGTGGGTGATCAACAAATATAATTGGGATTATTTGACAAGTATGCCTCTTGGCACGCCTTAGCCCCCTTGTAGCTTGTTCACAATGATTTGTGTGGTGCACTTCCTTTTGTCTCTTTCTCTGGCTTCAAGTACTTCTTAAATTTCATTGATGACTTCTCCAAACACACTTTGGTTTACTTTATAAAACTTAAAGAGTGAAGTTTTTGACATGTTTTTGTCCTACAAAACCCAAGTAGAAAAACAATTTGGACATAAAATACACAAGTTAAGAACAAATAATGGAGGCGAATATGTAAACGATAAATTTACAAATTATTGCACTACACAAGGCACTCAAATGCAACCAACTGTTCCAACAACAAAATGGTGTTTCTGGGAAAAAAATTGCACAATAAAGGAAATGGCAAATTGTACGATCCAATCTAACGGACTAAGTCAATCACACTCCCACAAATTCTTTAAAAGATAAAACACCGAAAGAAGCACGGAGTAAAGTTAAACTTGATGTAAGGCAATTCCGTGTGTTTGATAGTGAATCATTGGCTTATATTCTCGAGGAAAAAGAGAAAGCATATTTGTTGGATATTTTGAAGATGTAAAAGGTTAGACTTATTCAACCTAAATTCAACAACACTATTATTAGAAGGGATGTTAAATTTGATGAAAATCTCTTGGCCTGCAAGCCTAATTCGATGTTTGAGCCATCTTTGGTCAACGATTGCACCACCTTTTATTCCCAACTTCTCTACTAGTGATCCTACTTTGGTTTCTTCTTCAGATGATGACAGTGAGGATGAAAATCCACCTCCGCCTACACATGTTCCTCCAATTGGGTCCATTGAACATGAATCTACACTAGCACCACCGCTTCCTAGATGGGTTCGTTCAGCACAAACAAAATTGGTGATCTTGTCAATGATCCTACAGATCCACGTCAAACACGTTCACAGTTCCAATGAGCATCTTCACTTTTGGCTCAAGTTTCAAAGACTCATGATCCAAGTCAATATCAGCGTAGCAAACACATTGAGATACAGATGTGCTTCATCAAAAAGCTTATTCAGGATCACATCCTCAAAGTGCTCTTTTGCCCTACAAGTGATCAAGTTCCAGACATCTTCACAAAAGTCTCTTGCAGAAGCAAAGTATATTTCTTTAGTATGCATTAGTATGCATTTGTACTTATGTAATCTGATGGTCACGATATGTTCTAGACATAAAGTGATCTGATCTTCACCTCAATCTCAATGGCTATAGATCCGTGGCCTTGCACCTAACTGGTCCATGATCTCTATTTGAAGACCATGGAGGGTCATTTGCTTGATGATTGATTGTGGGAAACCCATATGTAAATTATTTTTTGTTTTGCATTAATATATTGCCTCAAGTACCTATTTGGCTAACGCATTGAACTGTTTCCCTCTCTGAGGGTTTTAACCATGTAAAACATCGCTGTGTTTATCTGTGATCTGTTTGCATGAGCAATTGCTTAAGGTGTTCAACGTATGTGGAAATACCCTATTTTAGTTTAACACCAAGGCCTTGAGAACTGCTAAGGGAAGGCTGCATTTGAAAGGGGATGTCTCCAAGGACGTGGCATTCCCTAGACATTTTCTGCCAGAAACACAGAGGTCTGGAGACATCCCTGATGATTTCAGGGATGTTTGGACACCCCTGTCCAAATCAGTGCCAATATGGCCTCTGGCAACACTTCAAGAAAAATATTCACTCGTTGCTTTCACATTCAAACCATCACAAATATTATTTATGCAATGTGTTCCAGAATATTATGTAGTATGTTTTTGTAATGGTGGATATAATCACAACAGTTTTGACTTCTATGTATGGCAAGTTTTTGGATGCTATACGTTTTCTAATTATTTATATTATTCTAATACTTTAAATCCCCTTGAAATTTTGGGGTACCTTCCAGCTGACCCCTTATCGTTGCTATTATTTATGCAATGTGTTTCAGAATATTATGTAGTAAGTTTTTGTAATGGTGGATATAAACACAACAACAGTTTTGACTTCCATGTATGGCAAGTTTTTGGATGCTATATGTTTTCTAATTATTTATATATTTTGAATTCCCCTGAAATATTGGGGTACCATCCAGCTGACCCCTTCACCTGCGTCCCAAAAAGTCAGTGCAACATAAGTTGACCCTAACACCCACCTTAGACAAATTTGTTGGCACTTCCATCTTCAGAAAAGCACCTAAACAAAGAAGACATGTCTAAACTATAAAGGTCTCTGTTGACAGATATGAGAATTCTAAAGCATTAAATCTATCAAAACTGGTGATAGGCACTCTTAGATGGGCAAAGCAACAGATTGAAGCCAGAAACATATTCTGAAAATAGATATAAACATGTTATGCACATTCTCGAAATGACAGAATACCACACTTACAAATATGACTGCTGTAGACTTACTACAAATCACTACTACCATTCAGACTCAAAATATCTTGGATGTAAATGGCTAAAAACAACTTTTTCAAATTATTTTGCAATTAATCACAAAGATACAAAGAATTAATCTCGGTATCAAGTATATTTAAATGCAGAATCTTATCAGTAAGCAGAAGCCTGAGAAACAAGTATTACCTTGAGAACACGAACAAGAATAAATGCAACTGCTCCAGAAAATCCCATATGAATCATCGTCAGAGTTATGGGAAATGGAAAATTGAAGTGCTTTGTTGATAGAACCCACTGCAGAAATGAACAAAGCATTGAATCTCAATGGAAAAAAATTTGTATTTGTTTTCAAACCAAGCATGATCGGTAAACATAATGATTGACATACAAATTTAAGGCAATACTAAAAAGAGTTTAATCAAGTCAAAATCATAAGTGTCTTCCAGAGAATTTCAATTTCCAACACTGGCCTGTTCAAAATAACAAGCAACAAACATAAACATAAAATCAAAGCCACGAATATTATGTCAAAACAAGAATTAAACCAGAAACAGATTTGTTTTTTGAAATGTCTTAAATTTGTTGATTTTTGTACCTAGGCAGATGTTCCCTAGGTGACTTTAATTTTTGCCTAAAGTCACTTTAAGAGGGAAAAAGGTGACCCTCACATTAATTGTCACTTAATGAGACTTTATGACAATAAAGTCACTTTTTGATAAATTTAAGTGGGTGAGTGATTTTATTTATGAGAAATAAATAAAAAGGATTTTCACTCTCAATCAATCTCATCCATTGGATTGATTCTTTCTCCACCATTGGATTAAGAAACTCACTTAGGGTAAACAAAAAGGCTGAGGGAGGCAAAAGGGCATTCACTTTTTCATTTTCAGGAGAAGAGAAGAGAAGAGTGCTGGGAGAGAAGGACGAGGGTTTTCTTCACTTGCAGAGGAAAAATTTCATGCACAGAAATCGAGGAGTACTGAACATTTAATGCTGGCACAGTTTCCAAGACGAGGTACGGCCTGCATTAATCACAGTACGGCTGCATTTAATAGTGCACAGAATTCGAGGTGAGTACGGCCTGTCTGTTGGCTGTACGGTTGCATTAAATTCAGCACAGAAATCGAGGAAGATATCAGCATTTATTTGGCACGGTTTTCGAGGGACAGTACGGCCTGCATTAAATTGCTGGCACAAATATCGAGACAGTACGGTGCATTGATTGCTGGTACGATTTTCTAAGCTGCTGTACGGACTGTTTTGTTGGCACAGTTTTCGAGGTAATGTACGGCCTGTTTGCTGCTGTACATTAGCATTTATTTCAGGCACAGAAATCGAGAAGGGTGTACGGCTGGGTTTGCTGAGCACATTTCCAGACTTTGGGAAAAAGTTTGCCGGTGGAGATAAGTTGTATTTTCCACTATTTTTCTGTCCTGTACAGTGCTGAAGAAAATAATTAAATTCTCTCCTCTCTCTGACTGGTTTTCCCCGTGGGGGTTTTTCCAGGGCTGATTAGCCAAAAATCTCTGAGTAAATTTTTATGGTGTGCATGCATTTGTTT
>LPNX010693563.1:0-12422 GCA_001517045.1 Pseudotsuga menziesii
GGATATCTAGAAGAGGAAGTATATGTGGAACAGCCACAAGAGTATGAAGTTCTAGGTCAAGAGAATAAAGTGTATAGGATGAAAAAGGCACTTTATGGTTTGAATCAAGCTCCTAGAGCTTTGTATAGTTGGATTGATTCCTATCTCACTAAAAATGAATTTCATAGAAGTGAAAGTGAACCGACATTGTACACCAAAGTGAATGAGCAAGGTAAGATGTTAATTGTCTACTTTTATGTAGATGATTTAATATTTATTGGTGACTTTGGCATAGCATATTTTAAAGCAGTCATGGAAAGTGAATTTGAAATGACTAATCTGGGGCTTATGAATTTTTTTCTGGACATTGAAGTTTAGCAGTATGAAACTTGTATTTTTATATCATAGACAAAGTATGCAAGTGAAATTTTAAAAATATTTAACATGTCTNATGGGGCTTATGAATTTTTTTCTGGACATTGAAGTTTAGCAGTATGAAACTTGTATTTTTATATCATAGACAAAGTATGCAAGTGAAATTTTAAAAATATTTAACATGTCTAATTGCAAGATAGACCCAACACTAGTAATAGCAGGTTTATAATTGAGGAAGGATGATGAAGGATCAACTATAGATCCTACGATGTTCAAAAGGCTTGTTGGAAGCCTTATGTATTTGACAGCGACAAGACCGGACATTGTGTATGGAGTAAGTATGATCTCAAGCATCATGGAGTCAACAAAATACTCACATTGGCAAGTAGGTAAAATAATTTTGAGGTATGTAAGTGGCACAATGAGAGCGACAAGACCGGACATTGTGTATGGAGTAAGTATGATCTCAAGCATCATGGAGTCAACAAAATACTCACATTGGCAAGTAGGTAAAATAATTTTGAGGTATGTAAGTGGCACAAAAGAACTTAGCATTATATATTAAAACTTAGAAAAATTTAAACTCATTGGTTACACTCACAGTGACAATGGAGGTAACATAGATGACAGAAATAGAACATATGGTTACACATTTCATTTTGGTATAGGTGTTGTTTCATGGGCTTCAAAGAAACAACCCATAGTAACTATGTCNCAGGTAACATAGATGACAGAAATAGAACATATGGTTACACATTTCATTTTGGTATAGGTGTTGTTTCATGGGCTTCAAAGAAACAACCCATAGTAACTATGTCTTCAGCAGAAGTAGAGTATGTTGCAGCGACAAGTGTTGCATGCCAACCTATCTGGATGAGGAGAGTGTTAAAATAATTGTCACAGAACAATCAAGAACCGACAACCATTTTCTGCGACAACAATTCAGCCATAGCACTATCAAAGAATCATGTGTTCCATAAGATAACCAAGCACATCGACATAAGGTTTCATTTCATAAGAGAGTTGGTGAACAACAAACAAATTTGTTTGGAATTTTGCAGGTTTGAAGATCAACTTGTAGACATATTTACAAAACCATTGGCAAAGGACAAATTCTAGTATCTGCATAGTTATCTTGGAATGACAAGTTCTCCACAGTGAACTCTATAATGCACAGAGCATCTCTAATCTCTGAAAAAAATTGTAAATTTTGTTTTAAAAAAAACTCCCCATCTACTCTTAATTAAGGGGGAGTGTTGTATGTTGCAGCGACAAGTGTTGCATGCCAACCTATCTAGATGAGGAGAGTGTTAAAATAATTGTCACAGAACAATCAAGAACCGACAACCATTTTCTGCGACAACAATTCAGCCATAGCATTATCAAAGAATCATGTGTTCCATAAGAGAACCAAGCACATCGACATAAGGTTTCATTTCATAAGAGAGTTGGTGAACAACAAACAAATTTGTTTGGAATTTTGTAGGTCTGAAGATCAACTTCCAGACATATTTACAAAACCATTGGAAAAGGACAAATTCTAGTATCTGCGTAGTTATCTTGGAATGACAAGTTCTCCACAGTGAACTCTATAATGCACAGAGCATCTCTAATATCTGAAAAAATTTGTAAATTTTGTTTTAGAAAAAAATCCCCATCTACTCTTAATTAAGGGGGAGTGTTGGAAAATGCAATTACTCCCATATCCGCATATCTGATCTCAAACGACTTTGTCAGAGTCTGTGTCAGTCAAGATCTTGTCAGTTAATCTAATAAGAGTGAAGAGTCCACGATTCGACATTGTAAACCGGTTGAATTAATTTATGAAGATAAGTTGTTAGGTAGATAGTTATTACAGTCTAGTGAGTCAGTTGATTCATGTAGAAGCAATTTTTAGCTTTCCTATCAATAGAAGGAGAAGATTGTAAATTAAGTTAGACACAATAGAGAGTAAGAGAGAGCTCAAACGATAACAGAGAGTGAAGAAAGAATTCTGTTGACGCTCAATATTTTGTGTGTGTGATTCCATCGAAGAGCCCAAGCTCTGTAAAAAGATCAGTCGGTGAGCCCACAAGTTTGGATCAGTCGGAGAGCCGACAAGATTGTATTACCTTAAATATTTCTGCAGAAGTTATATATATGAAATAGTTTATGGTTGAATGCATGTTTATTTAGCCACACAATATTTCCAAAGTTACTTGTGTAAATGTTGTTTACATTTACCCATTTTAGTGAAAGATCAAAGAACACATAAATTTCTCACTCCATGAAATTTCCAGGTTTTACGGCATAGTGGTCGACTCAAGTCTTCCTAAATATCTAGGTATATGTTTTTATAAGTTCTCTATAATTGTTAATGTGTCGGTTTTTACTTCATCTTACTCATAGGTGAAATTTTTTTGTAATTTCTTAAGTCTTTTATACTAAGAAATATCATTTGTAAATACCGACCAAAACCAAACCAAAGTAAGTGAACCGAAAAGGTTTGTTGAGTAAACCGCCTAGTGGTCGAAGTGATCATCTGACTAGTTGTCAAAAATGTCAAACCGACAAGTAGTCGATTTCGTTCTGTCAAGTGTAAAACCGGCAAGTTGTCAGCTACTGACAAGTGGTTGAAGTAAATCATGTCAGTAGAATAGACAAGTAAGAACTTGTTGAGGAAAAATAGTCAGGTCTAAAAGGCTGAACAAATTTGATAAACTTGTCTAGTCGAGAATTAGACAAGTTTCACCTGACAAGAAAAAAGAGGTCGGTGTGAAAATTAAATTTTTATTAACTGAGCGGTAAAATCAAGTTTAGTCAGCTCAATTTTGGCTAACTGGTATCAAAGCAAGGTTTAGGAAAGAAATCATGTCTTAAAAAGTGGAAAAGTAATTTTCTAAGGAAAGTTAAAAATCAAAAATTACTTCCACTTCTGGTTCATTGCAAACTCCAATTTTTAGAGGAAAGAATTATAAATATTGGTCTTTAACAATGAAATCCTTGTTCATAGATCAAGATGTTTGGGAGATAGTCCGTCATGGTTATGGAGAAACAATAGATATGAGTGCATATAACAATCTCACACAAGTAGAGAAATATGTCTTGAGGGAACAGAGGAAGAAAGATGGAAAAGCTCTATTCTAAATACACCAAGCCATGAATGAACGCATACTCCCAAGAGTAGCAACAAAAAATAATCCTATGAATGCATGGGACACATTGGAGACTGCCTATCAAGACTTAGGAAAGGTAAAGACTTCCAAGTTTTAGATTTTGAGAAGAGATTTTGAATCTCTATCCATGAAATATTTAGAGACTATAGACTCATTCTACACCAGAGTTGTTGGTTTGATAAACAAACTGAAATCTCATGGAGAAGACATAGAAGACCAAAGGGTGGTTGCAAAAATTCTCAGAATTCTTCCCCCAAGATTTGAAAACTTGGTTGTGACCTTGGAAGAAAAAACAGACATGTTGACATTTACTATTGATGAGTGGCAAGCTTAAATCATCAATCATGAACACAGACTTGGAAGAACACAAACCTCATTGGAAGGTCCATTCACAACACAGTCATCCATAAGTGGTGGTATAGGGAGTGTGAGAAACAACTTTAGAGGTAGAGGAAGAAATTATTCTAGAGGAGGACGAGGTAAAAGTCCTACAAATGTTGTTGGTAGAGGAGAGTATCAAAATCCAAGTCAACCAAGTGGTCATAGGTTTGATAATTAAAAACTTCAATGTCATTAATGTAAGAAATTTTGTCATTATGAATATGAATGCAGGAAGAAACAATATGACCAAGGAAGGAAAAGCCCAAATCAGTCAACTAGCACCAACACTTTGATAAGTGCAATGTTAATGGCATCGACATCTTCGACTGAATGCAATGTTGTTCAAGAAATTCCACATGAAAATGGTACTTAGATTCAAGATGCAACAATCATATGATTGGTAATTTAAAATTGTTTTCCATTCTAGACAATTCAGTTCAAATTGATGTTACACTTGGAAACAATGTCCAAGTTAATGTTTTAGAAAAATGCACTATTGATTTTCTAACCAAACAGGGGGGGAGTAAGTATATACCTGATGTCTATCATGTCGAAGGTATGAAACATAATTTTTTAAGAATTGGACAACTGATACAGAAAGGCTACAGAGTATATATAGAATAGGTTCACTGTGTGATTTAAGACAAGCATCTAAGTGACCATCTAATAGCAAGGATGATGAAGGATCACCTATAATAACAAGTTTAAAACTAAGAAAGGATGATGAAGGATCACCTGTAGATCCTACGCTGTTCAAAAGCCTTGTTGGAAGCCTTATGTATTTGACAGCGATAATACCTGACATTATGTATGGAGTAAGTATGATCTCAAGGATCATTGAGTCACCTAAAGAATCACATTGGCAAGTAGGTAAAATAATTTTGAGGTATGTAAGTGGCACAAAAGACCTTGGCATTATGTATTCAACCTCAGAAAATTTGAAACTCGCTAGTTACAGTGACAGTGACAATGGAGGCAGCATAGATGCCATAAAGAGAACATCTAGTTACACATTTCATTTTGGTACAGATGTTGTTTCATGGGATTCAAAGAAAGAACCCATAGTAACTCTGTGTTCAGCAGAAGTAGAGTATGTTGTAGCGACAAGTGTTGCATGTCAAGATATCTAGATGAGGAAAGTGTTAAAATATTTTTCATAGAACAATCAAGAATCAACAACCATTTTCTGTGAAAACAATTCAGCCATAGCACTATCAAAGAATCATGTGTTCCACAAGAGAACCAAGCACATCGACATAAGGTTTCATTTCATAAGAGAGTTGGTGAACAATAGATCAATTTGTTTGGAATTTTGTAGGTCTGAAGATTAAATTGCATACATATTTACAAAACCATTTAAAAAGGACACATTCCAGTATCTGCGTAATTATCTTGAATTGACAAGTTTTTCCCAGTGAACCCTATCATGCACAGAGCATGTCTAAGCTCTGAAACATTTTGTAAATTTAAAAAAAAAACATCCCCATCGTCTCATAATTAAGGGGGAGTGTCGTAAAATGCAATTACTCCTAGATCCGCGTATCTGATATCAGTTGACTCTGTTAGAGTCTGTTTCAGTAAAGATCTTATCGGTCAGTCTGAGAAGAGTGAAGAGTCCATGATTTCGCAATGTAAACTAGTCAAATTAATTTCTGAATCTAATTTGTTAGGTAGATATTTATTTGAGTCTTTAATGGTGAGTTAGTCGACTCCCATAGAAGCAATTTTCAGGTTTCTTATAAATAGAAGGAGAAGATTGTAAATTAAGTTAGACACAATAGAGAGCAATAGAGAGCTCAAAGGATAGCAGAGAGTGAAGAAAGAATTGTGTCGAAGCTCAAGCTTCTGTGTGTGTGATTTGATCGAAGAGCCGAAGCTATGTAAAAGGATCAATCGGTGAGCCAACAATTTTGGAAAAGTTGGAGAGCCGACAAGTTTGTATTACGTTAATTATTTCCACATAAGTTATATATATGTGTTTATTTAGCTGCACAATATTTCCAGAGTTACTTGAGTAAATGTTTTTTACATTTACCCATTTTAGGGAAAGATCAAAGAACCCATAAATTTCTCACTCCGTGAAAGTTCCAGGTTTTACGGCATAGTGGTCGACTCAAGTCTTCCTAAATATTTGGGCATATGTTTTTATAATTTCTCTAGAATTGTTAATGTGTCAATTTTTACTTCATATTACTCATAGGTGAAAAATATTTGTAATTTCTTAAGTCTTTTAGACTAAGAAATATCATTTGTAAATAATGACCAAAACCAAACCAAAGTAAGTGAACCGATAAGGTCGGTTGAGTAAACCGACTAGCGGTCGAAGTCATCAGCCGAGTAGTTGTTGAAAAGGTCAAACCGACAAGTAGTCGATTGAGTTATGTCTAAGTGTAAAACGAACAAGTTGTGAGTTACCGACAAGTGGTCGAAGTAAAGCATGTCGTTAGAACTGACAAGTAAGAACTTGTTGAAGAAAAATAGTCAGGTCTAAAAGGCTAACCAAATTTGATAAGCTTGTCTAGTCGAGAGTTAGACAAGTTTCACCCGACAAGAAAAAAGAGGTCAAAGGGAAAATTAAATTTGTATTAACTAAGCGGGGAACTCGCACAAAGTTGGTTCCACTTTTTAGTGCCACTTAAGAAATCTGAAACACACTTCCGAAGTTCAAATTGAGAACTCATATGCGTTATTGATGGTACGTTTGGAATAACCTGAGCTGAAACACAAGGCTAAGGTTCATAAGGAAGTATCACATATGCGATATTGAAAACTAATAAAAAACAAAAAATAGGCCATGGGCCTCAAATATCATTTGTACAGTGAAGCATCGGGAGAGTGATAAACCGCGTGGGAGAAAAAACGTAGAGGCGATTTGTGTTTCACCTTTTGGAGGTCGAGTTGGAGGTGGATTGGCTCCAATGGCAGGTAAATTCTCTTATCCATTTCAATTAGTTTTCAATTCTTTATTGTTTTTCTTCATTTCATAGTTTTTATAATTATTTAAAACAAATTTAATAAAAAAATTGAATAAAATCAAAGAATGATTAAGTAAAACAACTTGTATTTTTTTGTTTAAACCTTAATAGATAACAGAAATGAGCAAGATAATGTGGAAAAACAACCCTCTAATAACCCAGAACCTAACCCAAACATGAACCCAAACCCAAAACAAAGGGGGAATAAGATCAGAACTCATAGATTATTGCACGTTTGGCGTCATTGAGGCACTTTAGCTCAACTATTAGAGGGGGGGATCATTTGAGATAGTCTTTAGCCAATGCATTGGACACAATAACAAACACAATTTCCAATGCCCAAGGATATCTGTAAAACATTAGCTCGTAAAGATAATCCAGGAGGTAATAATACTCCCATGGATTGAGTTATAAAGACATCAAAGACCTAAAGATTACAAAAGACCAATTATTTTCATTATTTCGGGACCCTAGCACCAACCCACCAGTCGAGCACACATTTCCATAGACTGGTGCATTGAACCAAATATAAAGGCCAATTGGATGGATCATTGGTATATGGTCTTCGATGAGGACCCTGATGGGAATAGGGACATCCCATTTTATTTACTTAGGAATTTGTATGCAAAATTCATCCTAGGGAAACATGTTAACTACTTCAATATCTTAGGCTTCCAAGGTGTTGGTCATGGGATACCCCAAGATAGGGAAGGGGCCAAGATAGATCCTAATCGTGTGCCACACCCTCAATGCACACCAAAACCCCCTCGGCTATATCCTCCTGCAGGTCCTATGATCGAGGATACATAGGAGGCATTATTTGACTTGGCAAATACATTGTTTCAGCATGGGATTGATGTCCAAGGCAATGTAGACCAAGGGGTTGGCACTTCTAAGGCCAGACCATCTACAGATCACACAGGAGATACAAAGCATTCAGAGCATTGTGATAGTCCACACCCTTGTACATCATGTGAAGGTATATGCTATGGCCCTGCTTCAAACTTCCGAGAAGATGGATTACTTCGATTTGTAAGTAAAAATCATTATTTTCATATTATATTTTGTTTCATATCAAAATTTTAAATTGTTTTGCAAGTTATTTCTATTTAATTATCTAACAAATTATGTGAACAAATATATAGCTGGTGTCCCATGGCACACTAGATTCGCATAGTCTGCCTATCAATGTTGAGAACATTGATGCAACTTTCAATATTGCATATGGGTTTGGTTCTTCACCATTAGGAGTAAGAACTATACTTGTTAATTTGTCAACTTTATTTACATATTTATAGTAGAGATTGTAACATTCAATACATCCTAATTTTGATACAACATGTTTTATGCAGAGTGATAAGGATGAGTACATTGAATCTCAGCCTATTCCCAAACATAGGTATTATTCTAAATATGCTTTTAATTATGCTTCGCTTTCTTTGGAAAAAACATTTTTTGTCCATCATGTATATGACTTGTTTTCGTTGTATTGTCTAACATTGACATATGCTACGTTATGCAGGAAACCATTGAGCTATTGGTGTTTTAAGAGCACCAACGTGAGGTTGTTGCCAACCCACCTCTTCCCCCGTTGGGTACATGTATGTTTCGCTTTCTTTGAAAACATCATTTTTCCTCCATGTAGTATATATGTCTAAGATTCTTTTTGTTATCTGAATTTGACGTATGTTATTTTATGCATGATTCTATTGAGGCACCGGTGCTTGAAGAGCACCAGATTGATGACCCACCTATCACGAGCCAGTAGGTACGTTTATGTATCGTTTTCTTTTAATTGTGATTTTAATGATTCAACATGTACTTTTTTAATTTTTTGAAATTGTCTAATTGTATCTTTATCCTTTTGTACATAGGAACGTGAGTTTGATGAATATGTCCAAAAAGTGAGCTTATTCAATAATACAAGTAGAATTCATTTTCTCTCGTTGCTAGTTAATCGATTCGCCAGTTACACACCTCCTCTGACAAGGTAGCAGGTAATTTTATGTATCGCTTTCATTGTACATTTATGTATGGATTTCCCTGATTTTGTGTTTTCTCTTTGTACATTTTTGTAGGTTTATCTATTGCTTTGACATATGTTACTTTATGCAAGAATCTATTGATACAATGGTGCTTGAATAGCACGAAAGCAAGGTTGTTGTCAACCCACCTCTTCCCCCCAACCAGGTACATGTATGTTTCGCTTTCTTTGGAAACATCATTTTCCGTCAATGTAGTATATATGTCTTTGATTCACAATTTTATCTGAAATTGACATATATGTTACTTTATGCATGCTTCTAGGGAGGCACCGATGCGTGAAGAGCACCAAATCAGTGACCCACCTTTGACGAGCCAGTAGGTACGTTTATGTATCACTTTCTTTGTACGTTTGTGTATCGCTTTCTCTGATTTGGTGCTCGAAGAGACCCAAATCGGTGACCCACCTCTTCCCCCCCAATGTACATGTATATTTGTTGACATTGGCATATATATTTTTTTATGCAGCTTGATAGTGAGAAAGTGGTGCTTGAAGAGCACCCAATCGGGGTCGTTGTTAGTGAGGCACCATGACCCACCATTACTTACTCACATACAGTAAGTAAAAATGTTATTTTGGTTCTGGAATTTGAACAAATGTACATAGAATTTTTAAAGGTTGGTAAACTAACTTACAAAATTTGGTTTTTCTGCAGTCTCCACTGATGCGACCTATCCCTCTTGTTTAGTAATGGGGATCACCAGTGAGTAGTCGGAAAAGAAAGCTAGACTTCTCCGAAGACATTGGCAGTGGCAACGAAAGGGGGGATAACTAGAATAAATGTATAGGGGGGATACATATATGTAACTTTTTGTTCATATACACACAGATGTACCTTTTGATCCACTATTTTGTATTATGGCCATGTGGCATGACAATTTTTGTAACATTATTTCTATACATATATAATATAAAGCAAGGTTCAAATTTATACATATATGGTTGACTTGATATTGGAACATGATATGGCTGACTTGATCTTAGAACATGATATGTGTGGTTCACCTATGTGATATAATACAATGTGTAGTTCACATGTGTGCTAACTTATGAATATCCAATACTTAAAGGGAGAATTTACGGACTCATCAACTTTTTAACATTATGGCTATCCTTAGCTTTTTAACATCATAACCATACCATACACTAACTAAATTACATACACTAACAATCATAACACTAATTCATGCATGGATGTGTAATATATACCATATCGTATGCTACAATACCCTGCGATACTAACATCATACCATTCTAACATACCCTACAAAACACTATGATACTAACATCATACCATACTAACATACCATACCATTGTAATATACCATACACTAACATCATAACACTATGTCATGAATGCATGTGTAATATATACCATATCATACCCTACAATACCCTATGATACTAACATCATACCATACTAACATACATCATACCCTACAATACCCTACAATACTAACATCATACCCTACAAACCCTACTTGGTTTTCAATATGTACATACATCCATGTGTTTCTATTTCCATCTCATAACTTGTAAAGAGGTCACTAAACAATAGTTCCATGTCATAACTTGTCAACCATAGTGATAGCATGCAAATTGGTGTTCATGAAACCCTATTTGGTTTCCAATTTGTGCATGTCCATGTGTTTCTAGTTCCCACTCTTAAATTGTAAATTGCTCACTAAACCCTAGTTACATCTCATTATTTGTCAACCCTAGTTGGTTTCCAATTTCTAGTTCCCTCTCCTAACTTGTAAATTGCTCACTAAACCCTAGTTCCATCTCATTATTTGTCATCTCTAGTGATAGCATTGTTAACACCCAAAAATGGTTAACTACCTCATTTACCTCACTACATGGCTCATTTGTCCATTTGCCTACCATATTTCCCTGAAAATCCCACAAAAAGCCTCCAAAAGGCCTAAAATGCCTCTAAAAGGCCACAAAACCATTTAAAAAGCCTCCAAAAGGCCTAAAATGCCTCCAAAAGGCCAAAAAACCCATTTTTCCTCCAAAAATAGCCAAAATTCCTCTAAAAATAGCAAAAATCCCCAAAAGGGAAGGAAATGAATAAAAATAATGAGGAAAAAGGAGGAAAACCCTAAAAAACAGCAAAAACCCTAAACAAGCTGCCCTAAACCACATGGTTTCCCAAAACCATGGGCAAGCACTCCACCACTAAAAAACTATAAATAAGTGATGGAGACCCCTCATTTCACATCCACAGTCATAGCACCCTTACTCTGCCAAAACGTCTCGTGAAACCCTAGCTTACCATCAAGCTATTTTCACTGCTGAGAACCCATTTTTGGCCTATTTTCCACCATCGGAGAAGGAGAAGGAGCAGCTCAGAGCTCGGAGCCACCGACATCGGACCAGCGCAACGGACTCCACCAACCTCTTCATCAGAGGTAACCCAAATACAAAAAAACTTTTTACACATCTTCTTGTCATTTTTACTTTCTGTTATTTATTTTTCTGTTTTAGTTTAGTTTGTTTTCACTTACATCAATCGAATTGCTACTAAGGAATCCAGATTCCTTAGTAGGTGCTCATTAGCACAAGCTAGGGTGAAAACCCTAGCTACAGTTTTGGCGACTTCGCTGTCTGTTTTATTGTTAGTTTTCTTTTCGTACTGCATTTTCAGTTTGCTGTTTTCGGCCGCCGGAAACCGCGCCGTTTTCTTCCGTAGCCATAGCCCGACCGCACATTTCAGGCCTTAAGCCGCGACCAGCCCGCCGCTGTTAGTCCCTTTTGCCTGCATCCCGACCACGTTTTTTCCACCCACAGTCACGATCTGACCGCACCTGTTCATTACACAGGCGCGCTCTGATCGCCGCTGTTCCCCCCGAACCCGCGGCCTCGACCGCACCTGTTCCCCCCGAACCCGCGGCCTAGACCGCACCTGTTCGCCCCAAACCCGCGGCCTCAACCGCACCTGTTTGCCCCGAACCCGCGGCCTAGACCGCGTCTGTTCGCGCCGAACCCGCGGCCTAGACCGCGCCTGTTCGCCCAGAACCCGCGGTTTCGACCGCCGCTGCCATATACCCACCCGCGGCCCCGACCGCGCCTGTTCCCCCCGAACCCGCGGTTTCGACCGCCGCTGCCATTTAGCAACCCGCGATCCGCGCCCAGTTTTTTGCATTTGTTGCCGCGCAGAAACCTAGTCGATTTACCTCTGTCTTTCCTGCACTTGCACAGCCACCTGTTCCATTTGCAGCCCTGCAGCCACTCCTGCTTCCTGTTTTACAGCATTGTTTTACAATTTTTCAGTATTATTTGTTTCAGCAAAAAGTTTGCATGGTTAAAATTTCTTACAGTTTTTCATACATTATTGAGTAGCTGTTATAGATTCATCATATAACATGCACACAATCTGTCCCTAAAATCAAGTGATACTTAAAATCTACCCTAACTCAACCAACATAATAACCTCATTTGAGGAACCTAAAAGAATTTTGTAGTTAGGTAGGGTCGAGGGGATAGGCTTCCAATAACACCCCTCGGTCA
>LPNX010693577.1:0-27866 GCA_001517045.1 Pseudotsuga menziesii
AATAGTTGAATAGTATTGTAATTTACATTGTAATAGAATTGTATTTATTTAGATTGGTTTTGTTATTTTCATAACCAAACATCAATTTATTTGATGGGTCCTAACATGAAACTATTGCAACAGGACAAAAAATGAAGTATGTTGAATGATGTTTTGAAACGTAAAGCATAAGAAGACAGTGTGAAGATCCACAAATCAAGGTATAATTATGTTTTCTTTTATTTTATTGAGCTGTGTATTGGGTATTTATGCATGTGCAGACACATACATTTAGTTGATGATGATGATTACCATACATTGAGGTGAACTTTGTTCTATCTGATCTAAACAATTACCTTAAATATTTGATTTATCATGATAACTCGCACCTTGGTAATACTTTACCAATACCATATAGATAGGACAACAAAATTAAATGTAGGCATTTCATCAGAAGAAATATGATAGGAATTTTGATGGGAATATGAAAGGTCAAAATACAGAGAACGATAGATAAACTTGTGAGGAAAATGGTATCTGAAGCGTTTTTTCCCTATTATTCTGCATGAGTATATTGTTATCTGCCCCATTATCTTTCTCTAGTAGTTTTGTAATTTGTTTATTAATCTCATATCTTGTTCAACTTTAATGGTTGATTGTGTAGTGGTAAACCTATGTTTATATTTTTGCTTATCCTCTAGGTTGTGAGTTGGGCATGGTACACATTGGTATTTTCAGTTTCCATTGTAACTTTTCACCCCAACATCATTGTGCACTTTATTACTCATAATTTCTAATTTGTTACAAAGTCTTCTTTGTCCAAATATTTTATTAGGAATTTATATCTCTTTGTATTGCTTCCAATTTATCACCAAGTTTAATGTGGTCACTTAGAGAAAACATCTCAACTCTGGAATACAAAAGAAGAATGAATGGATTGATAATTATGGTAACAAAGTATTGAGATCTGCTTGAAAAAATAAAGATCTATTTGCTACTTTATTTATGGAAGGCACTGCTTGAATGGTTAAGTTATAAAAACTGTTTATTTTTGTTGTTTTTAGGCAATCCTCCAGAGGTATCCACTGCCTGAAAAAGAATGTCAGTCATTTTCACTGATTTACAATGATAGATCACTAGATTTGGTATGACATCTTTTCACTAAAGGCAACATTTTCACATTTGTTAGAAATAGTTTCGATGTTCTTTCCCAAGGAAAAGACGTTTTTATTGAAGAAAGCCCATTTGCGGCCATGACTTTTGGTGGTGTTGATCCTAATCACTTCAAGGGTAAAAATCAATATGCTCTTCTTACTCGAAATGGTTACTGGAAGGTATGTAATAGAATCATGTTAGTTTTCTAGCTTTAAGATTGACTATATTTAAGGATAAACACATGCATATCATGTTCTTTGTATGAGTCAATATAGTTACTAGTAGGTATGTCATGGGATTAAAATACTCTAATAAGTCGATTTTTCTATTTCCTTCAGTTTGACATGGGAGACTTCCTCATTGATGATCAATCAATAGGTCAGCATACAATCCATGTTATTCAATTGGGCACATGATTTATTCTTAAGGAATCTTATGAAAATATTGATTTCATTTTATGAACATTTTGTTGCAGGTTTCTGTGCTGGAGATTGTGTTTCTATTGCAGATTCTGAAACTTCTTTGCTAGCTGGTCCATCGGTAAAGCATGCATACCTTTGATCTTTTATAAATTTCTTGTATCAGTTAATGGTGTTTTCTAAGTCTGTGCACGATATGCTATTGTTGTAAAGAATAAGTGTTTCATAGCCACACCAAGGATATAGGGCAGAAAAAGCTATTTCAGAATCATAACCAACAGAGTATTATCATTTAAACCACTTTTCTTTGAAATCAACATTAGTAGACAATTTTATCAGCTAGCAAGTGTAAGTATTAACAACCATCATGTAGCATCACCTAGGCATTATTATCATCATTTAGATTAACTGTAAATACTACTGTATATCAACATGAATTACTAGTTGAGTTAACCATCCTTTTAAGGGTTTATACAAGTACTCCTTAGCCTGAAAAGAATGCTTTTGGAAGGTAGAATTCAATTATATTGTTGTGATTTCCCCATAACTCAAATATGACCCTAAATTGGTTGATTTTGCAGGTCTTTTTGATAGGTTTTAGGGCTAGAAACGATAGTAAAACTGATCAGTAAGGACATAGTCCCTAAATTTCCCTACTAAACAATTAAATGGGGTCGTTGTAAGGAATAAAGTAACATTTTATCAAGGCCAAATTATCGCAATCCCTGAAACATGTCAAATATGAAACCCTAACTCTGACCTTTGACTGGTTTTTTTAGGTTACTTCTCAAGTCTGTGGATGTAGACAAGAAGATAGGTGATGCACTGGAGGATCTAGGGATAAATAGGCAGGCCAAAATTTGAGGGTGGCTTATAATTTTAAAATTGTTGTTATTTTTTTATTATTGAATTTTTTAAATTTCTAAGGTTTTCTAGTTTATAAAAACGCAGATCTAATCTAACACTACACTAATCACCCAAATGCTTCTATTTAAACATGAAACACTACATTTTGATCAAAATGACAAATCTTAGGGTAATTGTGAAATTTATGTTGATGTATTTGTAACTTCAGAATGTATTCATCTATGTATCTTATGTATTGTAAACCGATGTTTAGCCTGGATGTATCTATAATGTAATTGAGTCATGTTGTCATGCCTCGATGTTCCAATCGAGAGAATCAATAATGTAAACAAGTCATGTCAAGTCATAGTGTGTAACCCTCCGATTGTCTAAGGGTGAAATTCCCTGCAGTTCTGGGGCACTAGGGTTATTAGAATCTCCTAGTAGAGGTTGGCCTTCGTAGGGTTTTAGTCATGTTGGGATTAGTAAAAATAGAGAACTGGAGTCTCTATTTATCATACAACTTATCCACACTCAAGTGTAGTGCATATTTGAGGAAGGAGAAGACACTAGGGCTAGATAAGAAGAAGATTACTGCTGTCGGTAGATCACTTACTGTCTTGGGGCTTTTACTATTTTTGGTGCTGATTCTATCTCTAAGGAAGTTGCAGGGTTTTTCCATTTATGGTTTCCCCAAGGATAAACATTGTGTTCATTGTCTCTTGTGTTTGATTGATGTGCTTGTTATTCTCTTAATAAAGATCCTAATATAATGCTAGCTTAATGATGAAATTCTAACATGGTATTAGAGCTAACCTGAGAAGAAGACACTATGACGCTGTGGGAACTAGGGATTCCTATTTTGTAGATATTCCTCCATAGATTTTTAGAAAAAGTAAGGGGGAATAAATCTCCTCCCTAGGGCGCATATTTCTGTCGAAGCAGAATCCAATTCTGAGGTTTTTCAGTTTTTGACCCAACACTGCTGTCGAAAATTAGGGATTTTCACAGAAGAGGAATTTTTTAGTGAGCCCAAGCGTGGATTGATATCCTCCCCAAAATCAAAGTTAGGAATAAATTTCAAGGCATTTGGGTGAACAGATCTCTGGAAAAGCAAAACCCTAATTTGCTATTGAACCAGCACTGTAGGATTTCAGCTCAAGTTTCAGATCCAACATCTTGAACCTGGTAAGATCTAAATCTTTTTCATTTCCATTTGAGGTTCTCAAGTTAATATGTCTCATCATACCAAGCTTGATGAAAAGCTTGAGGGAGCTGATAACTTCCGAACTTGGAAGTATAGGATCTCCCTGGTCCTGGAAGAGAATGAATTAGACTCCTATATCAATGAGGAGGTTCCAGTCCCTGAGGGAGATGAGGCTAAGGCCTTGCATAATAAGAAGTTGGTTATGGAAAAGAGAATCATTGCCGATTCTATCAAGGATCATCTCATACCACATGTGTCCTCCCTTAAGACACCTAAAGCTATGTTTGATTCCCTAACCAAATTGTTTGAAGGGAAGAACATTAACAGGAAGATGACCTTGAGAAACCAATTGAAGAATGTGAAGATATAGAATGCTGAGACTATTTAGTCTTACTTTACAAGGGTTTCTTAGATCAAAGAGCAGCTAGAAGCAATAGATGAAGAAGTGGAAAATGCAGAGATTGTGATGACCACCTTGAATGGTCTCCCTAGATCATGGGAATATTTCATTCAAGGAATCTATGCCAGAAAGAAGTTAGTTAAGTTCAGTAGGCTATGTGAAGAATGCTCTCAAGAAGAAGCTGGGATAGCAGCTCAAGAAGAGAATATTAGTGAAGATGAAACCCTCACAGTTCACTCCAAGAAAAACATGAGGAACAATTATCACTCCAAAGGCAAGACCTCACACTCTAGAAAAGATCTAAATACCATTAGATGTTACACATGTCATGTAAAAGGTCACATATCCAAATTCTTCCCTAACAAAAGAACTCTAAGGAAGAAGGGAAACAAGAGAAGACATCATGCCCATGCTGCAGAGGATGATGAACCTTCTTCAAAGAGAATCAGACAAGAGAGTGATGACTCTTCAAGTGAGGATGAATATGTACTGATCTCCGCTCTCATGGGAACTGTTTCACATGGAAGCAGTGATTGGATTATATACAGTGGTGCTTCCAAGAATATGACGGGATTCAAAGAATCATTTGTAAAGCTATCTGAACATGAGTCACCTCACAAGGTGAAACTTGGGGATGACTACCAGTATCCAATAAAAGGCAGTGGTGAATCCTTCTATAAACTAGACTCTGGAAAGTGTTTGAAGATGAAGAATGTATTATTTGTTCCAGGTCTAAAGAAGAACCCCCTCTCCATATTTGCATTGGATGCAAAAGGAATGAGGGTTTCTTTTGTAGATGGACAAGTTCTTATGTGGCCAAAAGGAAAGACTTTTGATGATGCAATTGTGATCGAAGAACAAGAAGGAGGCTTATACAAGTTGAAGGGCCAACCAGATCAAGCTTTGGTTCATGACATAGTAGAACCAAATGAACTATGGCATAGAAGGCTTGCACATGTGCATTACAGAGCACTACCACTTGCAAGCAAAGTTGTTGAAGTTCTTCCAGAAATACAAGAAAAACATGAAGGGGTCTGCAAAGGATGTGTGAAAGGAAAGAATACAAAGAAAACATTTCCAAGTAGCGAAAGTAAATCAAAAGGAATCTTTGAAATCATCCAGTCCAATGTATGCAGACCAATGTCATCAAGCTCACTAAGCGGGTACGTGTACTATGTCTCTTTTATTGATGACTTTTCTAGGAAGACATGGATTTACTTCATGAAGAATAAAGACGAAGTGTTTAGCAAGTTCAAGGAATTCAAAGCCTTGATCGAGAACCAGACTAAAAAGAAGATCAAGACTTTTCAATCAGACAATGGCGTAGAATTCACTTCAAATGAGTTCAAGGAATTATGTAAGGACTCGGGGATCAAGAGGGAGTTCTCCACTCCTTACAATCCACAACAGAATGGGGTTGCAGAGAGGAAGAATAGAACCATCATGGAAGCTACAAGAGCTATGATTCATGATCAAGATATTCCTATGCACCTTTGGGCAGAAGCAGCCAGACAAGAGTGTATGTACAAAACCATACTCCACACATAATACTCGAGAACAAGACTCCTGAAGAAGTCTTCTCCGGCAAGAAACCAAAATTCATCCATCTTAGAATATTCGGCTATGATGTGTAAATACACATTCCAAAAGAGAAGAGAACAAAATTAGATCCTTCGGGAAAGAAGGGTATATTTGTGGGATACTCTGAAAGCTCAAAGGATTACATAATATACTTCCCAAGATTCAAAAAGATTGATGTTAGCAGGGATGTAACATTTGATGAAGATTTAGCCTACATCAAATCCAGAAAGAAACCTACTGAAGAACCTGAAGAAGAAGAAGCTCCCAGAATTCATGGTACAATCATGAACGAAGAAACTCAAGAAGAAGATTGAGAATTTCAAGAACCACAAAGACCTGTAGATCCACCACAGGAGAAGAATCCTCACAAGAGGAAACCTGCTTGGGTACAAGAGATTATCCAAGGTGCAGAAACATATGGGGTTCCAGAAAAGAATCTCAGAGAAAGAAAGAGGACCAAATCTTGTTCGAGTTATGTAGCTCTACTATGTGACTTCATTGATAAAGAACCTTCCGAGTATGAAGAAACGGCAGATCAGAAAGAATGGAAGGATGCAATGATCGAAGAGTATCAATCGATCATGAAGAATGATGTTTGGGATGTTGTCCTAAGACCAGAAGGGAAGTCAGTAGTAACTTCCAAATGGATCTACAAGATCAAGCATGCTGCAGATGGTAGCATTGAAAAGTATAAGGCAATATTTGTGGCTCGGGGTTTCTCCCAGAAAGAAGGAATAGAATATGAAGAAACCTTTGCACCTATAGCTAGATACACTTCCATTAGATCAGTACTTGCTCTGGCTGCAGTAATGAAATGGAAGATACACCAAATGGATGTCAAGACTGCTTTCTTGAATGGTGTAGTAGAAGAGGAAGTGTATGTAGAACAACCACTCGACTTTGAGACACATGACAGGGAGTCTCATGTGTGTAGATTGAAGAAAGCCCTGTACGGTTTGAAATAGGCACCCAGGACATGGTACAGCATAATTGACAGCTTTCTATCTAGTTTGGGATTTACCAAGAGTAAAGTAGATTCCAACCTTTACTACAAGGTGGAATGTGGCAACCCGGTGATACATCTACTATATGTAGATGATCTGTTTAAGATAGGTATGAATGGGTTGATTGTTGATACGAAGAGAAAGCTTGCTACTGAGTTCAAGATGAAGGACTTGGGAATGATGCACTATTTCCTAGGTATGGAGCTGTGGAAAACTACATATGGAATCTTTCTTGGATAAGGAAATTATGCAGTAGAGAGCCTAAAGAGATTCAGGATGATGGACTGCAAGGCATTGACCACACCTATGGAATCAAACCTAAAGCTATTGAGTGATGCTTCATCAGAGAGAGTTGATGTCACGATGTATCATCAGATGATAGGATCCTTGATGTACCTGACAAGCACGCGACCATATATTTGCTTTGCTGTAAACACCTTGAGCCAATACTTTACAGATCTAAGACATGTTCACTTGACTGCTGCAAAGCATATTCTGAGGTACCTAAAGGGTATGGTTGATTATGGGATCAAGTATAATACTGATCCAAGGATTAACCTGGAAGGTTATGTTGATTCAAATTGGGCAGGTAGTGCCATCGATAGGAAGAGCACTTCAGAGTGTTGCTTCAGCATGGGATTAGGTGTGATCTCATGGTTTAGCAGGAAGAAATCCTGTGTGGCACTAAGTACAGCTGAAGCAGAGTATGTTGCAGCCTGTTCAGCTAGTTGTGAGGTAGTATGGCTGAGGAAGCTACTATCTAATTTTTTTGATCTATAGTTAGATGCTACTTGTATATACTGTGACAACCAGAGCTATGCAAAGTTGTCTGAGAATCTAGTATTCCATGACAATTCGAAGCATATTGAGATCAAGTATTACTATATCAGGGATATGGTGCAAAGAGGAGCAGTGAAGCTCCAGTATGTGGTGACGAATGAACATATAGCTGATGTGATGACTAAGCCATTGGCTAAGGTGAAGTTTGAGTACTTCAAGGAAAAGCTTGGTGTTCTCCAGATCGAGGTTCCTCCCAAGAGGAAGTGATGTGTCTTTGCTATGCCATTCTGACATGGTGAGAGGATTGGTTCCTTCCATGATCAGATGTAAGTGCAGTGCCATTCTGAAATGGTGAGAGGATTGGTTCCTTCCATGGTTGGATTTAAGGGCTATGACATGGTGAGAGGATTGGTTCCTTCCATAGTCAGGTATATGTGGATGCCACATCCAGCATGAAAAAGGGTTGGCTCTGTGAAGACACATCTATTATGAAAAAGGACTAGCTCTAGAAAGGCTCATCTAGTATGAAAAAGGACTAGCTCTGAGTAGTTGCCACATCTGGTATGAAAAAGGACCAGCTCTGTGATGCCTCATCTTGTATGAAAAAGGACCAGCTCTGTGATGCCCTACCTAGTATGAAAAAGGACTAGCTCTGGGAAGGCTCATCTAGTATGAAAAAGGACTAGCTCTGAGTAGCTGCCACATCTGGTATGAAAAAGGACCAGCTCTGTGATGCTTCATCTGGTATGAAAAAGGACCAGCTCTGTGATGCCATACCTAGTATGAAAAAGGACTAGCTCTAGGAAGGCTCATCTAGTATGAAAAAGGACTAGCTCTGAGTAGCTGCCACATCTGGTATGAAAAAGGACCAGCTCTGTGATGCCATACCTAGTATGAAAAAGGACTAGCTCTAGGAAGGCTCATCTAGTATGAAAAAGGACTAGCTCTGAGTAGCTACCTCATCTGGTATGAAAAAGGACCAGCTCTAAGATGATACATCCAGTATGAAAAAGGACTGCCTCTGTAGAGGTTCTGATGATGAGAAGAATCAAGAGATAGCACCTGTGATGATGCCCAGTGATGATCCAGATCTCGTGATGATGATCCAGCAGTGATGATCCAGATCGAGTGATGATCTAGATCCAGTGATGATAGCCAGTGATGATCCAGATCCAGTGATGATGCCTCATGATGATCTAGATCGAGTGATGATCCAGATCTAGTGATGATGCCTCATGATGATCCAGATCGGGTGATGATATAGATCTAGTGATGATGTCCCATGATGATTCAGATCCGATGACTTGAGGATGACTTGAAGATGAAGATGAATTGAATACAAAGAAGAACTGAGATGCAAATGACGAGATGATCCAGTTGATACAGAGAAGAAGACCAGTGCTAAAAATTGTGTTGAAAGAATACCTTCCTAGTTAAGAGCGAGTGTTGATGTATTTGTAAATTCAGAATGTATTCATCTATGTATCTTATGTATTGTAACCCGATGTTTATTCGGGATGTATCTATAATGTAATTGAGTCATGTTGTCATGCCTCGATGTTCCAATCAGGAGAATCAATAATGTAAACAAGTCATGTCAAGTCATAGTGTGTATCCCTCCAATTGTCTACAGGTGAAAGTCCCCGCAATTTTGGGGCACTAAGGTTATTAGACTCTCCTAGTAGAGGTCGGCCCTGGTAGGGTTTTACTCATGTCAAGATTAGTATAAATAGAGAATTGAAGTCTCTATTTATCATACAACTTATCCACACTCAAGTGTAGCGCATAGTTGAGGAAGGAGAAGACACTAGGGCTAGATAAGAAGAAGATTACTGCTGTCGGGAGATCACTTACTGTCTTGAGTATTTTACTGATTTTGGTGCTGATTCTATCTCTGAGGAAGTTGCAGGGTTTTTCCATTCATGGTTTCCCCGAGGATAAACACTGTGTTCATTGTCTCTTGTGTTTGATTGCTATGCTTGTTATTCTCTCAGTAAATATCCTAATATAATGCTAGCTTTATGATGAAATTCTAACAATTTACTTTAAACCCAAGGCCATGAGGGATGGTGATCAGCCTCCCTCTTGGAATATTTTTGTAAGCCTCACCAACTAGGACTTCCAAAAACAACCTCTAGGGTTTGTTGCAGGATCCTAATTAGGGGAAAATTCAGAGATCTAAGGACAAACAAGAGAAAAATCCTTCAAGAGGATGTTTTATAACATGTAAAGGTTGAAAAAAGCTGGTAAAAATCCCCAATTTAGAGAAAATGCAGAATTACAACCACCATTTAATCCATAGAAGCATAATTTCACCAAACTTTACCAATGGAGCAACCAAAAAAACCCTAGATCCTCCTTGTGCTTGTGTTCTTCCAACAATGCTAGCATCAATCTTTCATGTGCATGAAACCCTACAATTCACCCATCATTTTACAATGAATACAAAGAAGAAATAGTAATATATTTGATACATTTCTCCTGTTAATCCATAGGCAAGCTTATATCAGAACATCTTCTTCACATGAAATATTTTTCTAGATCGATTGATTTGCAGATAATGGTGCTTCCACATGATTCAGTATTGTAATTGCAAGAGGAACTTCACAAACATTTATATATTCTCAACCAGTCATAAAAGGACAAGCAAGCATACATTTACGAGAATCCAAACAACTATTTAAAGGATCGAAGACAATCACCTGTCTCTTCTATTGAACAATAATAGAGTGAAATTATGTTTCATATAACTTGATTTTAGCATTGTTACTGGATCCACCACCCTAGTGTGTAGGATCCGCTAACAATTGCAATAGCTTGATCTACCTTAGCTACCAAACTAAGCATATGTGTTATTTTGGTGGAAGGAATGTTAATGTTCAAAGCTGTTACTGAATCTATAATACTTCCAGTTGATGCAACTCTTCTTGAAATGGGGACCATAAGAAGAGAGTTTGATCTTATCTTGGCCAAATGAAATTGAAGGCTGGACCTGTTCATTCTACAAACCATGATCGCTTGAATTGATTCCAGTAAGGTATAAAGAGTTGCCATACCTAGTTTTTTCTCGCTCTATTTCCTGACTACTGCAGAGGATTTCACGTTATATGAGGGCTCAAGAGAAGTAGTAGACACAGATACAAATGTGAGAGGTTGTGATAGTTCCACTAATTTTGACAATGGAGTTGACTGTAGAGCACCTCTAACCTATAATTTTTGGAATTCCCTATAACTTTTGACCAATTTTATATTTTGGACAAGGTCATGCCTTATTTTACCCTTTTGACCTAGTTGGCCTTTTCTTCATTAAAATTTGATATGCTATTGCATGATATGATATAGCCTATCAGACACTTTTTCTACACTTGTTGCATTTATGAAGTTCTTTGTAAATAATAGAACTTCTCTCTGGTGCTTATCTTTAATTGACAACTAAATTATTTTTCTATACTTTATATTGTATTGAGTTCTTCTCAAGTGATTTATATCTCCATTGGAAAACCCTAAACTACTTATATTTTACATTTTAGTCCTTCGATTGACTTGGACTTGAGCATGCATTTTATTTATATGTTTGACAAAATGATTCTATATCATCGCTCATTTGGACATGTTTAGTGAAAATATATCATATCTAAAACACTAATTAGATTATTTTGAGGCATAAAATTCAATGATCACTGGCAGACTGGCAGAGTGTGTGCTCTAGAATGAAGAGGATATATAAAAGCATACCATACTGATATGTCATAAGAGTTGTCAAGTAAACAACTTTAAATGAAAAGGATATAGATTATTTACATATTTATTGGAATAATCTCCACCATTATCTGTGTGAAGGATATTGATCCCCTTACCAAATTGTTTCTCTGCAAGGGATTTAAAATCTCTAAGAAAAGCAAACACATCAGCTTTGTGATTTAAGAAGTAGACCCTTGTGTATATAGAGATGTAATCAATGAAGGTTAGAACTTAGTACATATATTTATTTCTTCATATATAGGTGAGGAAAGGGACCAGTAATGTCACCGGGCACAAAATCAAGAAGTGATGTGGCTCTCTTAGCCTTTCCTTTCTCAAATCTCTCTTCAAGGTGTCTACCAAGAGTATATATTGGAAAAACTCCATCTAAGAAGGATATCGGTGGAAACCCCAGGTATCCCATATTGTTTGATTAATTTATTCAATTAACATAATTTAATATGCCCAAACATATCATGCCATAACTTACTAACATCATTATAATGCATTAACACAGCTAGAGTAGGAGTTTTAAGCAAAAACTTTGAAAAAACATACAATTTATTTTTGTAATCAAATTTTTCGTGGGCTTCATTTTGCTTGTCAAAAGTGGGCCAATCTAATGCTCTGGAAAATCCATAGCCATTGTAAACCGGTCTTTATATGGAATCATCGGTTTATGCTCTCCAATATGAAGGCCCTCTTAAAGATTACCTCTTTGTACGAAGTCATAGACAACAAGGCATTCCTTGCCTTGTGCATAATAGCTAATACAAAGTAGTTAGATGGTAATTGTTGTGCTTAATACTTAGCCACATATACTAGTTATAATAGAACATTATGTTTGCTTGTAGTAAAAATCAACTGCAAAGCCTTACATATTTTTGCTTCTTCCAGCAAATACTTTATTATTCGACCGTGAGATATCTCGACTTCAAGATCTATTTGTTTTAGCAACCAAATCCTTCATAGACTCCATTAACTGCATCAAAGGCATTGACCGACTGATCATTGGTATTCTTATAAATAAATATTTCATAAAAGCTTTGTTGCCATCTATCCGAGAAAATAAAGGGATTCACTAGCTGCAAAAGGATTGGATGCTATAAACTCATGCTCCCATCCTGTAGAAAACACAACAACAACACAAAGCATAAAAATGGAAATCCTATATAATAAATTACAAAGGGAAATGCATGATAAATTTGGATAAATTGGGTTATAAGGGAGATCAATTTTTTTCCTGCATTTCCATCCTCTCCTAGGGATCCACTTGTCACTATTTTTCTGTCCAAGTAATGACAGAGGGAATCACTATCTTTGAAAGGCAGTTGAGCAAGGATACATAGTGATTTATCTTTGGGAAGGTAAATTGTTGTCTTTGATAGAAGATAGACACCAACACACACACAACGATTCCTTTTGGAAGAAAAGACAAGTAAAAACATCAATGAACATCCAATATGGAGTCGACATCTAGAGTTAAATAGTTACGTGAGCTTAGTAGAAGCAAATTGTTGTGCATGATGATGTGTGTGCATTGGAAGCTCAAGGATTTAGCTTAGAAAGACAATAGGCTTTGCTGGGGAAGGAAATTACTACTCAAATCACCAAATCCCGAGCCCACATGCATGACAAATCATTGTCTTGAGGGACCATATGCAAAATAGTTGTTGTGCCTGGGAGGAGCCTGCTTTAATGTACAACAATTTAGCCTATGGGAAGGTTGAATGCTTTTTTGGAGAAAGTTCCTTTGTAAGACACCAAATCCTTGGCCCACACTTGTTATCAAATCTCTATATCTAAGTGAAATATTTCAATTTTGCTTTGTTAAATCTACTAGCAGGCATCGCTTTTCCGACGCTTCGGCGAAACCTTCCGACGGCAGTGTCACGACTGCGACACTTCAGAGTGTCGGATGACCGACACTTCAAGTGTCGAGCGGAGTCAAAAATCTGACGCTTTCTGGATAAATCACTGAGGGCGTCGCCATGCCTCTGACACTTTTTCCCATCGGAAGGCCAACTCTTCAAGTGTCAGAGGGCGTCGAAAATCCAACGGTTTCTAGATAAAAACACCGGCCGCATCACCATGCCTCCTACACTTCTTCCCATCGAAAGGCCAACTCTTCAAGTGTCGGAGGGTGTCGGATTTCCAATGGTTTATGCAAGTTTTAATTGACACGTTGGAAGAGAAAACTCTTGAATAGGTGACACCATGGTGTGTCTGATCTTCGACCCACATTGGTAGGCTATCAAATATCTGACGTTATGCCACCGACGGCAAAAAAAAGTGTATATGTCAACGATGCGACAGAGAAGTGTCAAAATTCAGACATACAAGGTGTCATATTTTGGGTTGAAATTATGTTGTGCAATATTCATTTGGAAACTGCTTGGATTCCATCATGTTGTGTGCCATTTCCATAATGGTTTTATTCTTTCTCTCTGTGACACCATTCTGTTGAGGTGTATACCATGCATTGAATGGATTCTCTATTCCATGGCTCTTTCAAAAGTTTAGAAATCCATTTGAAACATATTCACCACCTCTGTCCTTCCTTAGGATTTTGATGTGGTGACCACTTTGGTTCTCCATGAGTGCCCTGAAATACTGAAAGAAACTAAATGCATCATATATATGTTTCAGAAAATATACCAATGTTTTTCTTGAGTAGTCATCAATAAAAGTAAGAAAATAATTGCATCCACCAATGGATGATGTATACATTGGACCACAAATATTAGAGTGCACAACCTCAAGTGGTGTGCATGCTCTGTATCACTTTCCAACCGGAAAAGTCTCTCTATGTTGCTTGCCAAAAATGCATCCTTCACAAACTTTATCTAGTTTATCTATCAATGGAAATCTGTTTACCATATCTTTTTGAGCAATAGCTTAAGCTCACCAAAATTCAGATGTCCCAATATGAAATGCCATAGCTAGGAATCATCCTGAACTTTTGTTTGAAACACTGCTTGAATTTCAGTGCAGTAATTTTCTTTGTTATCACAGTTTACGGCTGATTCTTTAGTTTTATCCTTGAATGAAACTCTTGTATTGTCTAGAACTATCCTCAATGGAAACAATAAATCTGATGTCATTGACACTTTTTCTATTAGTTGGTTTCTTAGAAGTATGTCTTTAATAAAATAGTGATTCTCCTCCATGTAGACTCTGTACCCTTTCTGAATCAACTGTCCAATACTCAACAAATTATGGTTTAGACCTTCCACATTATAAACATCAGGGATATGCTTTCTCTCCCCGTGTTTGGCTAGAATACCAATAATACTTTTTCCCAAAATAGTAACTTAGACATCATTCCCAAGTGTAACATGAGTTTAAACTGAATTATCTAGATTGGAAAACAAATTTAAATTATGAGTCATATGATTTCTACAGCCTAGAACTAAATAGAATATGTCACATGGAATTTATTGAATGGTATTGCATTCAATTGGGGATTTGAATTCCATCATCATTAAACTCAACGAAGTGTTGGTATTCACTGACTGGTTTTGGATTTTCTTTGCTTGGTCATACTGCTTCTTCCTACATTCATATGCATAATGACCAAATTTATTACCATAATGACATTGAATTTTTTAATTATCAAACCTATGACACTTAGATGACTTGGGTTCTCATACTTTCCTCTACCAGTGACATCTGTGGGAGTGCTTCTGAATCCTCCTCTAAAGAAGTTTATTCCTCTAGCTCTAGAAAAGTGTTTCTCCACTTGCCTCTACCATGGCTTATGGATGTATGTGCTACAAATGCACCTTCCCAATATGTGGTTGTTCTGATGATTATGTGTTCATGATTAATGAGGGAAGCTTGCAACTCATTAATGGTAAACACCGGCATGTATTTGGTTTCTTCTAAGGTTATAACCAAGAATTCAAATCTTGGGGGAAGAATTCTGAGGATCTTTTCAGCCAGACTTTGGTCTACAATGGTTTCTCCATGATATTTTAGTTGTTTTGTCAAAGCAACAACTCTAGAATATAATAATTCTACTAACTCTTTTCTTTCATTGACAGAGGTTAAAAATCTCTTCTCATAATTTGCATCTTGGAAGTATTTACCTTTTCCAAACCTTGATAGGCGGTCCCTAATGTGTCCCATGTTTGCTTTGTGGTATTTTCTAATGCTACTCTTCGGAGTATGCTTTCCTGCATGGCTTTGTCTATATAGAACAAAGTTTTTCCATATTTCTTCATCTGTTCTCTCAGAACATCTTTCTCAACTTGTGTGAGATTATTATGTCATATGATCTGCTAGTTCTATATAACCATTCTGAACTATACCCCAAACATCTTGACCTATGAACAAAGACTTTATTGTTAGAGACCAATATTCATAATTTATTCCTCTAAAAATTGGAGTTTGTAAAGTTGACATATTTGAACAATAAGTAGAAGTCATTTTTAATTTTTAACTTTCCTTAGGAAATTACTTTTTTCCCTTTTAAGACAAGATTTCTTTCCTAAGCCCACTCTGATACTAGATCTTGAGAAATGATGGTCGTGGCAATTAACCTGAGTTACAGTAGAGCACAAACTTTTTTTTCCCTCATAAACGTTTGCGGAAAGTATTGTGAGTAACTATATCTACGATGGAATTACGACGATAGAATTTTCACCATATTGACTTTTACTTTTACAGACTCACTTGGCTTCAACTAGATTTCACTTTGTCAACTAATATTTGATAAGTTTAAAGTGGTGATGGTTTGTATTTTCATGGCATTTTAGTTAAGCAGTCCAAATGAATTGTCAGGTAAGCAGACTACCATGGGTTTATACGGTTAAGCACCTATTAGTGAGTTGATTACATGTGGATGAGGTTCCAACATGTACTGGAGTTTAATCCAAGTTGCAAGATTTTTTTAGGGTTGATTTGGAGGCTTCCTACGAATGGAGCATAGACACAATACCTTTTTTTTCAATCAACTAGAAAGTGTGGAGATATTGCATTGTGAGGAAGAATAGAGATTTCAACATTACAAGTCGGTCGTTTTCTATACTAAACTGTTGTGAACTTGCAACAAATGTTGCAATTCATGTCTCATTTAACATTTTTCTATTTCATTGTCATGATTTACCTATCATGGTTTTGAGAATCTCGGAGGTTTTAAAATCACAAATATTTCATTGCTAGATCTCTCACCATCATCGCTCTAATTTGAGGTATGTTGTTGATATTTGGTTACATGAATACCTTTACATTTACCTTTGCTTTTAGAGGATGAATACCTTTATATTTTCTTGCATTTTTCTACATTTAGTGTGAGTGAGTTAGTGTTTTGACATGTAGATATTAGTATCAAAGTGTATCTAAAGAGAGTTGCAACAGGACCAGGTTTTTAAAAATTCAAGACTGTAATAAAAATTATTCATTAATAATTGAATGTTTTGTATAAGAACCACCATTGAAATAGAAAAAGGGTTTATGGAAATATTATAGTCATACATACTATGGAGTCGCACAATATCATTTTTAAATTAAATTATTCAAGAATTGTTATAAGACAAGCCCTGAGAGGCCTAAATAGAAATTAGGATGATCCTTGAAAGGACTTAATAGAAAAGATAATTCATCGTAGTGTTTATTCCTGACCTAAAGGTCACATTCTTTTTGGATACACAAGTTCAAAAAATCCATTAGATTCTCACACTCAAAGACAGTGTAGATTTTAACCATTTGTTAAAAAATGGTATTTATAACCCTTTTGGAAAGCATGCGTTTACAAGCAGTAAAATTGAGTTCCCTTTTGAAAAGCTTAATCTCATTCAAGGAACAATAACGCTCTGTGTTAAATGTTAAAGGTATGGTAATATTCAAATAAACCATATGCCATTTAAAACGAAAGGTATGGTTAACATATGACACTATGGATTAAAAAATGTTGGTTTTCTATATATATATATATATATATATATAAAATATAGCCTATAAATACAGTTTATTCCTCTATCTCATTAGCATTCAAGTAAATTGCAAGTCAGATTCACTTCTCTAACATATGCTTCAAGTAAAACTTAAGTTTTGTGATTTCATGGATGATTTTAGAAGTTACATGAGATTTTGGAGCTCAATCATTCACTCTCCATGGTCCCAGGTCTTATGTCTCTTCCTTCTCAATCACAAACTCATCTCCTCATAGTACTAGAAATGATGGAGACCTGTTGCATTAACTTGGATGCATGCTCCTCATATACGGAGTTGAATCTACTTCACATGGTTAAAAGTATCAAGCACATCAAGACTCATTTGAACTTGATTTCAAGTTCAAGTTGAATGAGCACTCCCTATTTCTCTTTTTTCAGTTTATCTCAATTTCTTTACATGGTCCCATAAATTCTTATGCAGTTGTATATGTTCCTGATCAATTTTAGCATATTCCTCTTTTTCCTAAGAAGAATATCCCTCCATACATTTCATCAAGTTCACACCTACTTGGATTTGGAACAATTTATTTTTTGGTGTATTTCATGCCCACTTTTGAGGAAACGTTTTTCCCCATGCAATTTATCCCTTTTCCCCTCATTTTGCATGGACAAATAAATTTTTCATTTATATTGTAATGGGTGACCTTTGGTCTTAGTTAACAGGGCCTAGGTAGTCCAAATTTACTATTAAAGGGGGGTATTAGGATTATTATCAATCCTCCCTTTGTCTCCTTCGACCACATAGAGTCTATTTGATTGATTTCCCTAGCTTAGGAGGTCTCATCACTTCACCAGTGAATGGACGACATAGCTAGTGGATATATGCCACTTACTGCACCTGTCTCCATGCATTTAAGAGTTCTAGGGATCAATCCTTATTTTACAGGAACCCACTCATAGTGCCACAAGAAGTGTCCAACAATTGACTCCGGTAGGTTATCAATTATCCTTAGTTAAACTCTTATTCCCTTCAATTACATCACTTCAAGTGTCTCTAGTGACAATTTTCATTATTCATGGGAATAAATGTTCCTTTGTTCACCTACCCCCTCCATTTAAATGATTTGAATTGATTGTAATTGATTGTAATTGGTTATTAACTATTTTAGTGATCTGTAGTTGCACTAGTTATCTATAATGGTGATTTTCCCACTCTAGTTAGCTCTAGAGTCTATCTATGTTAGTAGATTCAACTACCTGTGTAGGTATTCAAATTATTCATTGATGTTGCATTATATATTCAGCCATAATGTGAATAATAATTAATGGAATATTTATCATATTGTTCGTAAATCATTCTTCTTTAGTTTCTCTTGTGCAATCTATGTGAAGACAATTTTTTGTCCAAGATCTCCCTGTTAGAATCGAATATAGATATGAATTTTTTAAATTTTTGTTTAGATTCGGTAATGTCAAGTTACGATGGACAATATATCCCCATTTCCCATGCTTGGATGTATAACAACTCACCCCTCTCAGTGCAAAAATTCACTTATGCATAAGTTCCAAACATTTTAACAGAAAATAACCTCCCTCATAAATATTGAATGTCTAAACACATCACTCATCTTCCAATTAATAATAATAGGATTAAGTAATCCTATCACAAAATATTCATTTCCATTAGTCATTTTGAAGTTTGAGGATCACATCTTAAAGAGAGGAGACTTGTAGGTTATTATTCCAAAACAAGAAGTTTTAAATAAACATTAAACACAAGGATTTCACTAAAAAAACGTTATTGAATCCCAAAGAAACAAAAACAAAAACAATACAAAATGTTAAATAAATAAACAAAATCCTATTATTAGAGACACATATGGATAACTTTATGGATGATGGGATGGATGGTTGACTAGTCGAGGACTTGTCCATGCTCTTGGGGAAAGGTCGATTAGCCAAGAATTGCTCCCTTTGTTACCACGATTGTGCGATGGTTGATTTGCGAGCAAAATAATTTGTTTATGACACTTTCCTTTATGAATATTAGCAGAAATCATTTTATGAATGAGTTTTGGGTTTTAATAATAATAACAAATAGTAGAAAATAGTAACAATCGGAGTAGTTTATTAATTCTAGGTTTTTTACTTTTGGGTGAGTTTAGGTCAGATTCAGGTAAATAATTTTCAGTAAAAATTTAACTTTTGAAGAGTTAAATTATGTTTGTGAATCAATAAATAGATTAAGCACCCAAGTCATGCAATTTTAATAGCTAATATAGGTAATTCTTTTTTTTTATTCAATTCCAAGAAGACTCTAAACAAAATATGACTAAAAGTATAATGAGAAAAAGTTGAAAACCTAAAATATTTATAATACAAAGTTAAAAATATCAAAATCCCTCTAAAAAGTTATTATTGTCAACGTGTGCTCTGCCTAGTGATTAAATCCTGTTTAATATGAGCTTCCTAAGAACACCAATTATAGCAAGGATTTATCCTCTCGCTTGTCAGACACCTAATTGTTTTTGTCTTATAGTCTTGGATAAATTTACTCACAAAATCCTATTCCAAGTTGGTGCACTCTGTAAAATACAATAATTCTAATTAACAATGTCGAATGCAACTCTATTTTCCAAATGAAAAGATGGTATGCCACTAGTGAAATGTACAATAAATGCAAATTCGATCCTTCCTTATTTAAATCATCCCAAGAAAACCATTGCAAGTACTTACTTTCATTCACATGAAAAATGCAAGTGAATATGAAACAATGCAAGTGAATATCCAACAATGCAATGATTTTCTTATTTTGAATTAAATGAGTGAAAATGCAACAAGAACCCTTAAACTCTCAGTCTCTATAGCAAGAAACAAGCACAAGCCAAGCAAGACAGTGAGACTTAAGGACTAGTGCATTTAATAGCATAAAAAAGGAGAAATTTACAAGACCAAATTTCTAAAAAACTAATAAAAATGATTTTCTAGTCACAATACAAGCATTCAACAAACATTATAGAGACCCTAGAATACTCAACAACACTCATAACCTACCCAATCTTCACTCCAACCAAGATATCAAACAAAAATTCAAGTGTATATGATTGTTTGGAGAACAAAAACATATGTACGTAGGTCAAACAAACATATATTGCATGTGTACGTGGGTCAAACACACTTATATTGCATGTGTATTTGGATCAAACATACATATCCTACATGTATGCGACTGTTAACATTGAGACCCATGTATATCAAGAAAAAGGGGGAAGAAAGTAAGTTCAAATCCAAATCACTCTAAGGAACTATCAATGGATGAGCATACTACAAAATGCAACATAGAAACACACCGAAGCATAGATCCATTTGAGCAAAAAGAATTCCCTTTGCTACCACAATTGAACAATGATCAATTAGCCATGAAATGAATTTATTTCTCACACTTTCCTTTATGAATCTTAGGAGAACGAATTTTATCAACCAAAATATTTATAATATAGCTTAAAAATAAAAAATAAAAATAAAACACTTTTAAATGTTATTATTAATTAATGTCGATAAATTTAAAGTAGTTACCCTAACCGACACACCCATTGAATTATTTAAGGGACATAGATTTTTCATTATTAATTAAATTGAAGCGAGCATAATGGAGTTTATGGGCAGGCAATCTTTTTTCCATAATAGTTTTGACTTGGTGGTCTTGGTCTCCATCGAGAAAGCAAAGCAGCAGTTGTTTTAATATAATATAAAAATTGAAGTAGAAGCGGAAGGACAGCGGCTATTAGTTGAAGTGCAGGACATTGTCAGAGAGTTGGGTGAAGTTGACGAATGAGAATGCAGACCCATTTCTGTGATACAAAATAGGAATAATGAATTTATTTTGCAATGGAGGCAGTTTTATCGTTGAATTCCTGCAAATCATCAAATTAAAGTCGAGTTAGAACGGAGATTAGAAGAACTTTCCGAATAAGCTAGACGTTTCTTACAACATTTCCCATAATGAGAGGATAATGCGATTTATTGGCTACCAGATCAGAAATTTGGATTCAGAATCAGAATCAGAATCATCAGAAAGGGAAGTGGAATTGGAATCGAAAATAGAATTACTGTAGGAAAGTGATGACCGACCATTAATGGGTGAGATGTAAGAGCAGAGCGCTTTCAGCATGGAGGATTGTTAGATGTAAGAGCATATCCATTTCGGCATGGAGGATTGGTTCCTCGCATGGTCGAATGTAAGTGCTAAGCATTTCTGACATTGGTTGTCAGATGTAAGAGCAGATCCCTTTCGGCATGGAGGATTGGTTCCTCGCATGATCCAATGTAAGTGTTGAGCCTTTCTGACATTGGTTGTCAGATGTGAGTGATGGGCCTTTTTGATAGGGTTGTGGGATGTGTTCCCACATCCTCGGATGTGAGTGTTGGGCATGCCTTTCTAATATGATTATAGGATTGGTTCCTACATGATCAGATATAAGTGTTGGGAGGGCCATTTTGACTTAGGGTCAGATATAAGTGTTGGAAAAGACCTACATGGTGGCTAGGCCTACAACCAGCATGAAAAAGGGCTGGCTCTATAGGACTTCCTATGACAAGAAGAATCAAGAGATAGCACCCATGATGATGATCCAACAGAGATGTTATAGAACCAGAGATAATCCAGATCAAGTGATGATCCAGATCTAGTGAACATGATCTAGATCAAGTGATGATCTAGATCAAGATGAAGATTACTTGAATACGAAGATGTCTTGAAGATGAAGATGAGTTGAAGATGATGATGAATTGAAGATGACTAGGACTTGATGATGATCCATATCATATATATAAGAAGACTTGTTCTGATAAATTGTGTCGAGAGAATACCTTCCTAGTTAAGAGGGAGTGTTGATGTAATTGTAACTTTGGAATGTATTCACTTGTATTTCTTATGTATTGTACCCTGATTTTTATTCATGCCATGCCTCGATGTTCCGATCAGGATTTTCTATAATATAAACAAGTCATGTCAAGTCAATGTGGGTAACCCTCCTATTGTTAAAAGGTTAAAGTCCCCATAGTTTCGGGGCCCTAGGGTTGTTAGACTCACCTAGTGAAGTTGGCCCTAGTGAGTTATTGTCAAGTCAGTAATTAGTATAAATAGAGATTGAGCCTCTCTAGTTATCACACACTCACTCACACTCAGTTGTAGCACATATCTGAGGGAGAAGAAGTTGTTGGGGCTAGAAAGAAAGAGGCTACTGCTATCGGGAGATCATCTTACTGTTTTGGGTTTTACTTTTGGTGCTGATTCTATCTCTGAGGAATTTGTTGGGTTTTCTCCATTTATGTATTCCCTGAGGAAAAACACTGTGTTCATTGTCTCTTGTGTTTGATTGATGTGATTGTTATTCTATCAGTTAAAAATCCTAATATAATGCTAGATTAATGTTAAAAATCTAACATTTTTGAGATACAATAGAGGACAAGTGCGCTCACACAAAGTTGGTTCCACTTTTTAGTGCCACTTAAGAAATCAGAAATGCACTTCCGAAGTGCAAATCAAGAACAAATATGCATTATTGATGGTACATTCAAAATAACCCGAGCCCAAACATAAGGCTAAGGTTCGTAAAAAAGTATCACGTATCCGATATATCACATATGCATTTTCAAAATGTTAAATATTGCATATGCATTTTGTAAATGTTAAATATCACATATGCGATATTCAACATTTACAAAACCACCTCAATACAAAACCACACAAGAAGCCTATGTATTGCATTTGTTTCCAATTCCTCCTCAATGGGAAACCCATTTCTTGACAAACTATTGACATTTGTAGCTTTCTACATGTATTTTCACATAGATTTTTTATTAAGGAGAAACAACCAAACAAAAATCCTAGTTCAAGTTTCATTTATTTCTTTTTCTATCACACCATCTCTATTTGGCTATACATGTGACTACACCATGAAAATGCCAAAATTGGAGTGAGTATTCCTTCATCACTCATTTAAAAAAGAGCCGCATAGCCTTGTAAAAGGTTTAAGTTGCCTAGCGTCACCTGAATATTCTTCATCTTCTTTTATTAAAAGAAGCATAACTTACCTTAAATGGCCAACACGAAAGGCCCTAGTTCATGTTTCAAATATTAATTTTTCTATCACACCACTTGTATTTCTCTACACATGTGACTACTTCAACGACATGCTAATGAAAGCGGAGAGGGTATTCCTTCATTCATTACATAAAAAGCACTCCCATATCCTCACAAAACTTTCAAGTTGTGGAGTGTTACTCAAATATCCATGTTCTATTTGTGTTGTTAACACCACTCTTAATGGAAATCTCTAGTAATTTAAGTTGCTTAAGGAAATAATTATTATTTCATGCTAGCTTGGAATCAACAAAGATTGAATCCTCCACAAATATTTGCTCTAAATATATTGCATCCTCTACTTGTTATCGACAATATGACTAAGTTTTTTTATTTCCTCCTCTAAATTTTTGTCAAGTTCATTTGCCGTTACCCGTCTCTCATAGTTTTTCACTGAAATTTTAGTAACCTCCTTCTCATCTTTATTCAAGTTCATGCTTGTTGAATAACATTATTTTAGGCATATCTTGTTTGTATTCCCACACTAAATTAATCCTTCAATTGGTTTGGATGGCCTTTACTATGGCTCCAAAACCATGTTTGTAAATGCTTGGAACAATAACAATATGTTTACACCAACATAATGGGAAAAATAACCATTCTAGTTGCATGCTTCACATTAACAAAAATATTTTATAGACTACATAAAGTGACTTACAATCCACTAAAGTGACTTATAGACTACTAAATTTTAATTCTTTTATTTAATTATTTAGGTAGGAAGAAGGATGGGGCATATGTGATATTTCACATTTACAATATCGCATATGTGATATATCACATATGTGATATTGAAAAGTAAAAAAATAAATAAAACAGAGGCTGCAGGTCCCTCAAATATCATTTGTACAGGATCGGGACAGCGAAAAACCGCGTGGGCGAAATATGGCAGAGGCGATTTATGTTTTAGCTTTTGGAGGTCAAGTTCAAGGTTGATTTGGAGGTGGATTAGCTCCAATGGTAGGTAAATGCTCTTATCCATTTCAGTTAGTCTTCAATTCTTTATTGTTTTCCATAATTTCATACTTTTTATAATTATTTTAAACAAATTTAATACAAAAAATTAAATGAAATCAAAGAATGATTATGTAAAATAACTTGTATTTTTTGTTTAAATATTAACAAACAACATAAATGAACAAGACAATCTAGAAAACCCACCCTCTAATAACCCACAACCTAACCAACGACAACATAACCCACAACCTAACCCAAACCCAAACCCGGAGAAGGAACAAGATCGAAACTCACATATTATTGCGTGTTTGGCATCATTGAGGCGCCTTAGCTCATCTATTAGAGGGGGGGATCATTTGAGACAGTATTTAGCCGATGCATTTGACACAATAACAAACACAATTGCTGAAGCCCAAGGAGCTCTATCATAACATTATCTCATACAAAGAATCCAGGATGCAATACTGCTCCGATGGATTGAGTTACTGTTGAAATATTGTAACTTCGAAGAATATTCTTTATGTATCTTTTGTGGTCCCCGATGGTCCAACCGGGAGAACCACTTGTATTAAATTGTACCCCGATGCTCCTAATCGGAAGAACTAATAAGAGTCATGAGGTAGTCCCCTCTATTTGTAAAGGTGGGTCATCAGCACCCCAGTGTGGTTACTTGAGCCTACATGTGTAACTCGAGCCTACATGAGTTAACTTAAGCCGACATGTTGATTGAGTAAAATTTAAGTAAACGGATGAATATAAATAGAGGTGTAGTGCTCCTCATTTGTGACACACACACTCACTTGGAATAGCGCACTTGTGGAGGAGAGGAGTTGCTGGAGAAGGAGGAGAATCAGGTTTTTGATCTCCTTGTTGGTTTTACCTTTTTCCCTTTTGGGGAATCTATATTGAGGAAGCTTTTTCTAGGTTTTTCCCTTAGTGGTTTTCCCAGGATAAATCTGTGTTGTTCTTGTGATACTATTTCTTTCAGTGATCCTGCTTTATATGCTTTTATTATGAAAAATGAAATGATATACTTATGTCTTAGTTAAGCATATGAAAATTTAACATGGTATCAGAGCTAACCTGAATAGGGTAGCTTTCACAAGTTACAAAAGCTAGGGATTCTTATTTTTGGTTCTCTCTCCACAATCAATCAGCAAAATAAGGCTAGGCTGGCTCTTCTTTAAAGGGTGCATCGTTCTGTCGAAGCGGAATTCGATTCCGAGCATTTTCAATTTTCGTTGTGGAAATTAGGGATTTCTACAGAAAATGAATTTTTGAGTGAGACCAGCATAGGATTGTTCTCCTCATCAAAACCAAAGTTTAGAGACCTGGATCAAGTTTTTTGGTTGGGTGAATCTCCGGGAAAGTCAAACCCTAGTTTGACCCTGAGCTATAAAAACCCTAAATACTAAAACTGCTATGTTTTGGCACATTTGCTATATTTCAAGATTGGCGAAGGATCAGGAGTTGAAAATTGAAGGTGCCGAATATAAAATCCGAATGAACACTGTTTCCAAAATTCATCCACAGATTCATTGTATTCCAGGAGATATGTTCCCTTCAAGTTGGGGTTCCAGCCTCTTCCAGAATTCATCCCTAAAAAGGACACCTGGGGAGAATTGCAATATCTTGGGCTACAGAGGTCCAAATGGAATTCCTGAAGATGTTCCAGAAATTGAATGGACTTTAATTTCGGTGGTCCGATTATCAGACTCAGAAGATGAACCAGTGACACATGGTATGCCGTACAACTTCGCTGTTCTGAACAGTCCTGTAACAGGTCACCTTGGGAAAATGATCATAAATCCCAAATGGTGAAACCAATTCTAATTAAACCTATGGTGGTGGATCAGGGACATGTGATTTTATCCCAGTACAAAATTTCAGACATAGAGGATCAGAAATTTCGGAGATATCACAGAAACAGTAACAGGATTTTCTGTAGAAGAAATTGGAAAATTAGGGCTTCCTGTTCCGGGAGCTTCCCTCCACTCTTTTCAGAAATGGAGTACATTGGACAGCTCCATTTGAAGAGATCTATCTGTATATCCAATTAGATCTGAAATATTCTGAGTTTTAAAATAAGGGTTTCTGTGACAAACCCTAGATTAGCCACCTCTGGAACCAGAACAGACACCTCAAATCGGTAAGATCTAATCCTTTGCTATGTTCATTTGAGGTTCTCTTTTCAAAGTGATCTATGACATCAGCTTGATGATAAGCTTGGTGAAGTTGACAACTTCCAAGCCTAGAAGTATATTATCTCTCTGAAGAAAATGGGTTGGACACCTACATGAGCATAGAGGTTCCAGTTTTAGAGGGAGATGAGGCTAGAAGCCTTTCTCAAGAAGAACTTGGTCAAATCCCAGAAGATCATTGATGATTCAATTTTGAATCAACTTGTACTACAAGTGTCTTCCCTAAAGACATTGATGAGGTTTGATTCCTTGACCAAGCTATTTAAAGGGAAGAACATAGATCAGAATATGACCTTAAGAAACCAGTTGAAGAATGTGACGATCCAGAATGCAGAGACCATGCAGTCATAAGGATCTCTCAAATCAAATAACAACTTCAAGCGGGGAAAAAAGAAGTGAAGAATGCAGAAGTGGTGGTGGACACCTTGGATGGCCTCCCAGGATCATGAAATTCATTCATTTAAGAAATGTGTTTCAAAAGGAAGTGATTACTTTCAGCCGACTTGGGGAAGAAGAATAAGCTTGTCTCTGAATATCAAGCTCTCATCTTCCAAAGAAGATCCCTCAGTCAATTAGAAATATGAAGATCTCAACTCTTGAAGAACTTCTTATCCACCTCAGCATTCGGATAAGAAACGACGCTATCATAAATGAAGAAGTTGATGAAGCTGAAGACTCAAGAAGGAGAATACCCATGAAACAAATAAAGATAAGTATTCAGTTGTCATTTCATGATATTGTTTTGTTACACATTTGATTATATTCAGTTGATGTGTTATGCATGATAGATTGTTTGAATTAATGACTGTATACTACTAATATGCATGTGATGGGAAAGGTCATGTACAACCTCATTTAAGAAAAGAAGGATGAGACTTGTTCTGAAGAACAAGTGATGACAATTCAATATTCACTACAATAAACATGAATCTGAAGCTCCCAGAGTCAGAGACATGATGACAAAAGAAAGAGCTTTAGAGAGTTGTAGATCCACCTTGAAGGATGAAGACCACCATGGGTACAAGAGATAACTCAAGATGAAGAAAAGAATGCTATGGAAGAAGCTATGATCAAATAATAACAGTTGATCATGGGGAATGATGTATATGATATGATGTACAAAGAAAGGTTCGTGATTCTCCCTAGAAAGAATAGACTATGACGTGACATACTCTATTGACCAGTATATGTCAAGCATAGAACCACCTGTGCAGAATGAAGAAGGAAGATGATACTCCACTTCAGGGGGAGTGACTACAAAAGATTATATCTGATTTCAATAGGGTATGACATGATGGATAGCTTTGTGATGGATCGAGACTTTACGAAGAGTAAAGTAGTTTCCAACCTTCAAGGTTGAATGCAAAAGACTAGGATATGTTGGTGACCTGAGAAGACAAACTCATAGAAGATGTTGTGATACTAGAATGATGTTTGGGATATAGTACTCAACAAGAAAGCAAGAATGTGGTATCTTCCAAATGGATTTGCAAGATAAGATATGTTGCTGATAGAAGTAAGGTAAGAGTTGCGGCTAGAGGTTTCTATCAGAAA
>LPNX010693577.1:28246-48246 GCA_001517045.1 Pseudotsuga menziesii
TACATTATTTCCTAGGTCTAGAAGTATGGAAAAGTTCAGAAGGAATCTTTCTCAACCGGGGAAAGTATGTGGTAGAGATATTGAAGAGACTTAATATGCTGAAATGCAAATTCATGGCCACACCCATGTACTCCAACCTGAAGCTATTAGCTGATGACTCATTAGAGTTAGTGGATGTGACTCACTACAGAAAGATCATTGGGTCATTGATGTACTTAACAAATACCAGACCAGACATTTGTTTTGGTGTGAACACCTTAAGTCAGTATCTTGTTCAACCAAGATGGGTTCACCTAGTAGCTGCAAAACATGTGATGAGGACTATAGACTTTGGTCAATACTATGATGCTAGCCATGAGTATAGATTGTATGGCTACACAGATGCAGATTGGGCTAGAAGTATCTCAGACAGGAAAATCAAATCAGGTATATGCTTTGAGGTCTGCTATGAGTTCATGGTTTAGCAGGAAACAGTCCAGTGTTTCTCTTAGCTCGGTTGAAGCAGAATATATAGCAGATTGCTCTACTATGTTATGAAGCCATATGGCTTCAGAAGCCGATATCAGGTCTCTTTGACCTGAAGGTGGATACAACAATGATTCTATGTGATTACCACAGTTGTGATGACAAAGAACCCTGTGTTCCATGTAACACGTAGAAATCCAGTATTTCTACATACAAGATAAGATGAAGATAATGATACTGTAGATGCATATGATACTGATTTAGTATTTCTATACTAAATATAGAGATGATGATGTTTCAGTATTCCCATATTGAAGATATAGATGATGATGATTTCAGTATTCCCATACTGAAGACATAGATATTTCAGTATTCACATACTGTAGATATAGATGATGATGATTTCAGTATTTCTATACTGAAGATATAGATGAGGATGCTTTTAGTATTCACATACTAGAGAAACACATGGCGATAGATTTGTATTCATATATTGAAGATGTAGATGATGATGGCTTGGATGATGATCTACCGACGAAGCCTCTGCCTCGAGTAGAGTTTGAACACTTTCAAGACAAGCTTGGTGTTGTTCGGAAAGACCTTCATCGAAAGGGGGAGTAGTGATGTTGCAGAGGGATTGTATCATCCCGGGACATCTGTCCATAATAGATCCGGTGACCTCGGTCATCGAGAATGTGATGGGATTGTATCATCCTTGGGAACCTTCCCTAAAGTGATCTGGAGACCTCGGTCTTCGAGAATGAAGAGGGATTGTATCATCCTGGGACATCTGTCCATAATAGATCCGGTGACCTTGGTCATCGAGAATGTGATGGGATTGTATCATCCTTGGGCACCTTCCCTAAAGTGATCCAGAGACCTCGGTCTTCGAGAATGAAGAGGGATTGCATCATCCTGGGACATCTGTCCATAATAGATCCGGTGGCTTCGGTCCTCGAGAATGTGGTAGGATTGCATCATCCTTGGACATAGTCCTAAAGTGATAGGGAGTGATTATCCCGTAATTGTATCCAGTGACTTCGGTCGTCGAGAATGTGGTAGGATTGCATCATCCTTGGACTCAAGTCCTAAAGTGATAGGGAGTGATTATCCCGTAATTGTATCCAGTGACTTCAGTCATCGAGAATGTGGTAGGATTGCATCATCCTTGGACTCAAGTCCTAAAGTGATAGGGAGTGATTATCCCGTAATTGTATCCGGTGACTTCAGTCGTCGAGAATGTGGTAGGATTGCATCATCCTTGGACTCAAGTCCTAAAGTGATAGGGAGTGATTATCCCGTAATTGTATCCGGTGACTTCGGTCGTCAAGAATGTGATAGGATTGCATCGTCCTTGGACTTAGTCCTAAAGTAATAGGGACTGATTCTCCCGTAATCAATCCAGTAACTTCGGTTGTCAAGAATGTGGTGGGATTGTATCATCCCTGGACTATAAGTCCAAAAGTGATCCAAAGACTTTTTGTCTTTGAGTTGTGGATTGCAGGTTGTTGTTAATGATGATGATGCCGTACTGATCAAAAGATCAAAATATGATGATGATGACATACTGATCTAAAAACATCAGAGTATGATGATGACGCACTATGACTATGATGTTTCTGATTGAAAGATTAGAGTATGATGATGATGTTTCTGATCGAAAGATCAGAGTATGATGATGATGCTTCTGACTGAAAGATCAGAGTATGATGATGATGCTTCTGATTGAAAGATCAGAGTATGTTGATGATGTTTCTGATCGAAAGATCAGAGTATGATGATGATGTTTCTGATCGAAAGATCAGAGTGTGATGATAATTATGTTTGACAGATCAGAATATGATGATGATGTTGCTGCTGATCGAAAGGTCAAGGTGCTGAAGATGTTGCCGATCAAAAGGACAAAATACTGAAGATGTTGTTGCTGATCGAACAATCAAAGTGCTAAAGATGTTGCTGATCGAAATTTCAAAATGCTGAAGATGTCGTTACTAATCGAACAGTCAAAGTGCTGAAGATGTTGCTGATCGAAAGGTCCAAGTGCTGAAGATGTCGTTGCTAATTGAAAGATAAAAATGCTGAAGATGTTGTTGCTGATCGAACCAGTCAAAGTGCTGAAGATGTTGCTGATCAAAAGGTCCAAGTGCTGAATATGTCGCTGCAAATTGAAAGATCAAAATGCTGAAGATGTTGTTGATGATGAAGACTGAAGATTGAAGATGAAGACTACATGATGTTGAAAAGCTTCCAATGATTTATAGATGTGTTACCCTGCTGATTTTGATGATGTCCGCTATCTCTACTCTTTTTTTTGTTGATGTAGAATACCCTTCTCGTTAAGGGGGAGTGTTGAAATATTGTAACTTCGAAGAATATTCTTTATGTATCTTTTGTGGTCCTCGATGGTCCAACCGGGAGAACCACTTGTATTACATTGTACCCCAATGCTCCTAATCGAAAGAACTAATAAGAGTCATGAGGTAGTCCCCTATATTTGTAAAGGTGGGTCATCAACACCCCAGTGTGGTTACTTGAGCCTACATGAGTTAACTTAATCCAACATGTTGATTGAGTAAACTTTAAGTAAACGGATGAATATAAATAGAGGTGTAGTGCTCCTCATTTGTGACACACACACTCACTTGGAATAGCGCACTTGTGGAGGAGAGGAGTTGCTGGAGAAGGAGGAGAATCAGGTTTTTGATCTCCTTGCTGGTTTTACCTTTTTCCCTTTTGGGGCATCTATATTGAGGAAGCTTTTGCTGGGTTTTTCCCTTAGTGGTTTTCCCAGGATAAATCTGTGTTGTTCTTGTGATACTGTTTCTTTCAGTGATCTTGCTTTATATGCTTTTATTATGAAAAATGAAATGATATACTTATGTCTTAGTTAAGCATATGAAAATTTAACAGTTATAAAGACATCAAATCCCTTAAAATTACAAAATATGAATTATTTTCATTATTCTGGGACCCTAGAACTGGATTGGTTCAACCCACCAGTCGACCACACATTTCCATAGACTGGTGCATTGAACCAAATATAAAGACCAATTGGATGGATTGTTGGTATATAGTCTTCAATGAAGACCCTGATGGGAATAGGGACATCCCATTCTATTTCCTTAGGAAGTTGTATACAGAATTCATCCTAGGGAAACATGTTAACTACTTCGATCTCTTAGGCTTCCAGAGTGTTGGTCATGGGATGCCCCAAGATAAGGAAGGTGCCAAGATGGATCCTAACCATGTACCACACCCTCCACACACACCAAAACCCCCTTGGCTATATCCTAATGCAGGTCCTAGGATTGAGAATACATAGGAGGCATTATTTGACTTGGCAGATACATTGCTTTAGCATGGGACTGATGTCCAAGGAAATGTAGACCAAAGGGCTGGCACTTCTAAGGCAGGCACATCTATATATCACACAGGATATATAGAGCATTAAGAGTTTCATGTTACTCCGCACCCTTGCACATTGTGTGGAGGAATATGTTATGGCCCTACTTCAGACTTCTAAGACGATGGATTACTTCGCTTTGTAAGTAAAACTCATTATTGTCATATTATATTTTGTTTCATATCAAAATTTTCAATTGTTTCGCAATTTATTTCTATTTAATTATCTAACAAATTATGTGAAAAAATATACAGCTGGTGTCCCATGGCACACCACAGTCGCATATTCCGCCAATCAATGTTGAGAACATTGATGCGGCTGTCAATATTGCATATGGGTTTGGTTCTTCACCAATAGGGGTAAGAACTATACTTGTTAATTTTTCAACTTTATTTACATATTTATAGTATAGATTGTAACATTCAACACATCCTAATTTTGATACAACATGTTTTATGCAGGGTGATCAGGATGAGTATATTGTATCTCAGCCTATTCCCTCTCATGCAGAGGTAGATTCCCAGACATAGGTATTAGTTGAAATATTCTTTTAATTATATGCTTTTAATTATGTTTCTCTTTATTTGGAAAAATAATTTTACTTGTATCGCTTTGACATATGTCACTTTATGCAGGAACCTATTGTGACAGTGGTGCTTGAAGAGCACCAAAGCGAGGTTGTTGTCAACCCACCTCCTCCCCCAAGCTAGGTATGTATGTTTCTCTTTATTTGGTGACATAATTTTCCATCCATGTAGTACATATGTCTCTAATTCACTATTTTATTTGAAATTGACATATATGTTACTTTATGTAGGCCCCTAGTGAGGTACCGATGCGTGAAGAGCACCAAATTGGTGGACCACCTTTGATGAGACAGCAGGTATGTTTATGTATCACTTTCTTCGTATGTTTGTGTATCACTATCTCTGATTTGGTGCTTGAAGAGACCCATATTGGTGACCCACCTCTTCCCCCCAAAGGTACATGTATATTTGTTGACATTGGCATGTATATTTTTTTATGTAACTTGATAGTGAGCAAGTGGTTCTTGAAGAGCACCCAATCAGGGTCACTGTTAGTGAGGCACCGGGACCCGCCATTACTTACTCACGTACAGTAAGTAAAAATGTTATTTTTGTTTTGGAATTTGAACAAATGTACATAGAATTTTTAAAGGTTGGTAAATTAAATTACAAAATTTGGTTTCTCTGCAGTCTCCATTGATGTGAGCTATTCCTCTTGTTCAGTGATGGGGATCACCAGTGAGCAGTCGGAAAAGAAATCTAGACTTCTCCGAAGACACTCGCAGTGGCATCCAAAGGGGGGATAACTAGAATAAATGTATAGGGGGCATACATAGATGTAACTTTTTGTTCATATGTACACACAGATGTACTTTTTGATCCACTATTTTGTATTATGGCCATGTGGCATGACAATTTTTGTAACATTATTTCTATACATATATAATATAAAGCAAGGTTCAAATTTATACATATGGTTGAATTGATCTTGGAACATGATATGGTTGACTTGATCTGGGAACATGATATGTGTGGTTAACCTATGCGATATAATGATATGTGTGGTTCACATGTGTGTTAACTTATGAATTTCCAATACTTAAAGGAAGAATTTATGACTCATCAACTTTTTAACATTATGGCTATCCTCAACTTTTTAACATCATAATCATACCATACACTAACTAAATTACATACACTAAAAATCATAACACTATGTCATGCATGGATGTGTAATATATACCATATCATACCCTACAATACCCTCTGATACTAACATCATACAATTCTAACATACAATAACATACCCTACAATACCCTATGACAATAACATCATACCATACCAACATACAATAACATACTGTAACATAACATACTTTAACATCATACCATACTAACATACCATACCATTGTAATATACCATACACTAGCATCATAACACTAAGTCATGCATGCATGTGTAATATATCATATCATACCCTACAATACCCTATGATACTAACATCGTACCATACTAACACACAATAACATACCCTACATTACCCTATGACACTAACATCATACCATACTAACATATATCATACCCTACAAACCCTAAATTGGTTGAAGTAAACCCTAGTTCCATCTCATTATTTTTCAACCCTAGTGATAGCATGCAAAGTTGTTAGCTTGAATATTCCACCTCCTGCGGACAGCAAGGTGTTCCACTGGTCTGAATGGTTCAGATCTAGAACAAATAGAGGACAAAGGTTGAAGACTCTCCCTAGATGTCGTAGATATCTAGAATACAAGGCTTCGATAGTCCACCTGTGTACTTGCAATCAAGCTCAACAAGAAACAGATCAAAGAAACCAGAATATGATCTACTAATCTATGCTAGTGACTAAAGAATCTAGCAACATATATGTTGAATCACAACAACAACAACATATGTGGGATAGAAATCAACTTGCATTAATGAAATATGAATAAGTTTACAACCAAGCCTTATTGTTGACATGCATCTCCATGAAACCAAATTCTCATCCCCAAAAGCTCCGACTCTAGCTCTTTATGCTATCTCCAAATGATCTTAGGCCAAGGATCAATGCAACAGCATAACAATACCTTCAATGTTCTCCCCCTCAACCATGGCCAAAATCTTGTATTTATAAGGATAGATGGATAGGGTACGTTGACAGATTTGTGGGTGAGGTGGCCTCCAAAATCCTAGGATGGGGGATCTTTAGCTCAACTAACCCACTACAGTACGGATAAGGATATCTCAAGGCTTATCATCTAGAAGCCTCGAGAATCTTCTCTTTTTCCCTTTTTACCCAGGGTACCGCATTTTTCCTTCAGTGATAGAGCGGTTATGGTAATAACCGCTTATGGACTAAGGACCATAAGCGGTGGCACCGCTTATGGGAAACATAGTATGGGAGGTGTGAACAAGGGTACCGCTCATGGATAAAGGGGTATGCATGGTGCTGGGAATTTTCATGTAAGATTAATGAAAAGCCATTTAGTTTCCACTCCAGAAGTTGTGATTTAGGGGAAGTAGGTATGTCAAATGTCTTATCACATGATGGTGACAGGATTTTTGTATAACAGGATGCCCCCCAAAGCACAAGTCTTAGAGGAATATGATAAACGATAGCTTTGAGAACAAGTCCTTGCCTGGAGATGAAAATGTTGGCTCGATCGGAGAATGTCACCAGGTAGGCATCTGTAGTACATCAGTATGTTGACTCATAGACACAAGTAACAAAACTCATAGCTGGAGGCCAATATAAGGTATATCTATGAGTGGAATAAACAAGCATGGATACTAGAATACAACATAGATCCATGTGATAGAGGACTCAAACTTGAACACATCTACCATACATACAACGTAGATCTATGTCATAAAGAGGCATATTTGAGCACAACCACAACCATTCAAATGTGGATCCATGCTAGATATACAAAACTCCATCACAACCTGGGGAAAAGCAATGAGTGCTTTAAACAAATGCCTAGGGTCTTTGTCTTGTCCTCCACAAAGTATGATTCTATCCATGTGATTACAATGATTTCAAGTCGAACATGGTAGAAGCTACTTGATTACTGGCCAATGATGTGAACCGTTAACAAGTGCAAGGGATATCACCATTAATGTCAATGATTCCGAATGTACTCTAGTACAATATACAGAGTGTGAATAGATGTCCTAACATTGAACACCCATTTGATTCTATCGATCAAAGGTCAATGATGTGAACCTATGTTGTGAGGCAAAGAATCCGTCATTAAGGAATACATATCTCAAGGTACTAAACATTGTTTCTAAGACTATTTCCTAGATGATGAGCTGATGTTGATGGGGATAGTCTCGATGAAGGAGGGCCATAATGAGTCCCACATCAATGACACAAAACTCAGAACATAGTTATGGAATGATGTGCATGTAGTAACCATATGACCAACTCAAAGATACTGACACAAAGACTGTGTAGGCTGTAGAGGTAAGATTTCTTCAAATCCCCTTTGAACATCGGGTGGCACGACAAAAATACTTAGAAGCATGACTAAACAGGATAGATACACAATGCGATAGTGGACAATACATTCTTTTGAAAGAATAAAAGGATTGACATGACTCATGAAAGTGGATCATCACAGAGATCAGCTGAATACCCAATTGACTGACATGATTGTACAGACAAGTGCCATGTTCAAAGGTAACGATAAAAAACGGTCATTATTTTCAAGATGATTCCCTTCCCATTTCCCCCATCATGATTGATGAGCGCCTCTTTTCGGTTTTACGAGTTCAAAGAGGGTAACAAACACTCGATATAGCTCGTCGGAAGACAAGTCCAAACTCATATGTTTTACGAACTTGAGAGAGGATGGGTTCAATCCCAAAATGGGTCTGTCAATGTTTAATTTTAACGAGTCCACTGAAAGAAAACTTGATATCGTTCATGTTTAGAGAGTCTGAACAAATAAGGAAGAAGACTCCAAAGGGGTCCTTTTTCATATGATTTAGTCTCTAGGGCCCAAAAAAGTGTAAAAACATAACTTAGAGAACTATTCCAGTCATGATTGGCTGGAGTGATCCTTTTTCATAAATAGTCCTATCCGAACCGAAAAAGAGATAACCTACCGTCGGACGGACGACTCTTCAAATTCTTTAACAAGCGTGAAGAAGACAAGATCGTTCGACGGTATTTTCATATTTAGGGAGCCCAAAAAGAGTTTAAATAGGACTCCATTAACCTTTTTCATGTTTGAATCTAGAGCACGAAAAAGTAATAAACTATGCTCAAACCACTTTTCATGTTTTAACCAGAGCATGAGAAATGTAAACTAAGCTCAACGCCATCTTACTGTTTTTAACGAGCTCGAAGATTAGTTCAAAAGAATACTTAGGAATTGGTTTCATTTTTATGCAAGCTTGAAACCAATAGGTAAACTTATCCTTCAAAAATCCCATTAACATGGTATACATAGGTTGGAATCTTTCCCCCAGCATGATTTCTAGCAAAGCTTACCCCTAGCATGGTTGCTAGCAGCTCGACATGTTCCCAAGCTTCATTTCCTTTGACGATTCTTCTTCCATACCCAACCTAAAAACCTCGCTACTAATGTGAAAATGTTCACCAAGGGGTAGGAAGAACGATAATCGAGCAGGGAAAAAGAAGGTTCAAGTTCTAACACTAAAGTGAAGACTTGAATCAAGGGAAGGGGATCTATTTCATTTTTACGCAAGCTTGAAACAAAAGGTAACTATGCTTGGAACATGGTTTCATTTTTATGCAAGTTTGAAACCAAAAGGTAAACTATTCTTAAGGAAACCTACTTCATTTTTTAACGAGCTTGAAATAGAAAATGAACTATGCTCAAGAAGGATTTCATTTTTATGAAAGCTTGAAACCAAAAGGTAAACTATGCTTGAGGAGATCCATTTCATTTTTTAACAATATTGACATAGAAAATTAACTATGCTCAGGAAAAACTGACACGATGGTCAGAACCTGACATGATGGTCATGTGCTATTTCATTTTTTAATGAGCTTGACATAGACTGGGAACTTTGCTTAGAACATGGTTTCATTTTTATGCAAGCTTGAAACCAAAAGTGTAAACTATGCTTAAGGAGTAGTTTTATTTTTTAACGAGCTTGAAACCAAAAGTAAACTATGCTCTCGACATGGTTTCATTTTTATGCAAGCTTGAAACCAAAAGTGTAAACTATGCTCTAGACATGGTTTCATTTTTATGCAAGATTGAAACCAAAAGGGTAAACTATGCTTGAGGAGTGATTTTATTTTTTAATGAGCTTGAAACCAAAAGTAAAATATGCTATAAAACCTTCTCCTACCAAACATGATATCTAGAGGTTGGTAGGTTTCCCCCATTTCATGAAAACTAGCAGCTTAGCTCCATTATGATGTCCATAGACTAGAGCCATGCTCCCCATTTTACCTATGATGGGAAGAAGATAACTAGAAGAAGGGGAAGGAACCACAAGAACATGCGACACATTCAGGGAAGCCTGATTACTAGGAGTAATGCGATGGTCAGGTGTAACAAAAGAAAGCTGATCAATGGTCACAATCTTCCCATCATGGGGAAAATGCATAACTCTAAAGAGTGTGGACACAATAACCTTCATGGCATAAATATAATCATGTCCAAGGATTAGATTAAAATATAAAGGACCTTGGACCACCATAACATCAATACAGATAGTTTTCCCTCCTAATGTAATACGCAAATAAGGGAGGGTCCCTAAAGGTGCAGTAGGTCTTCGATTAAAAGCCAGTATCTGATCAATGGCTGGCACAAGTTGAGGAGAACCTAAATCTTTCCAAGAAGTTTAGGATAGAATACTAATAGAAGCCCCTTCATCAACAATAGTGTGAAGTATCCACCTAGAAGTAACATTCACAACTATCTGGAAAGGAACACTTGAATGAAGAAGATACTCTATTAGGTTACTCTATTCAAAGGAAATAACCTCACTACTTGGAGAGGGTTCTATCGAAACAGACAAAATTTCCTTTTGTCGAGAATAATCAGAACGAAGCATAAAAACTTCGGCAGGTTTTGGTTCATTCTCTACTGGAAGAGAAGAATAAGATGAATATTTGGTCAAAGAGACTACTTCAGTCTTAACACTTTCTAATGAAAGAGTGGGATCGGGTGGAAATGACACCGACTTGACCACTTTAACTTCACTTTCCAAAGGAAGAGTGGGATCAATCACAGATAAATCTGAATCAACCACTTGGTCAACCAGTGGGGGATCGAGGGATAACTTACTATCACTTTTTGGAATCACCTGTTGATGATCAATAATATTTTCCAACCAACATGAAGCTTCATCCATTCTTGGACAAATAAAAGTATGATGCATAGCCTTGCATATCAAACAAGGATACAAGACTTTACCCTTATGACCTTTTACGAATGGGTCACTGGTTGAGGGATATCATCAACATGATGATCAGAGGTTGATGACATAGACAGTTTCGATCTTTTAGACCACTCTTCTTGTACAAGGGAGAGACCGGGACACTCCTTAAGAAGGTGGTACCCAACGCAAATCTTACAAGGGAACTTGGGTTTTTCGGGCATTCTCTTAGAATGAGCACCATCAAGAGCAGATGGTTTATTCTTTTTCTCTTTCTTATCCTTCTTCTTCTTACTCTTCCCTTTCTTCTTCTTCTTACCCACATGACTGCTAACCATAGAGCTTTGGCCAAGCGAATAATAATAAAGGGGTGAAGCCGCAACCGACGAAGAAGGAGCAGGAGCAGGTTGAGGTTGATCCTCTCCTAGAGGAGAGATGACATTTGAGACATTAGGTGTAATAGGAATTACCAGATTAAAAATCCAAACAAGTAATCCTATAGTTAATCTAGGAAGATTTAAAGTGTCAATAAAGGGAGGACCAATACCTTCACTTGGAGGGAATACAAAAGGTACACCTCGGAAAGGGACCTATTGAGTGGTAGTCCCAGATGAGGATGCCATCTCTAAACTCTCTAATAACCCCCTAACTACCACGCACAAGCAATTACTACTAAAACTAAAAGAAACAAGCAAACATGTGAAAGGAGTGGATAAGAGTCGGGAATCTCACAGTACAGGCCAAAAGGATAACTCAGATGGTTTGAGGATTCCTAAAAGGGTCTCCTGATATACGCAAGGTACATGGGAGCTCAAATAGGTAGTAGTGCTATCTAATGCACAATTGTTCACAAAGGGACTTCCTATATACAATCGAGTACATGAAGTACCTTTCTATATACCTCAAGGGTATGTGAAAGGCCGTTCGATATATCGACGGTACGTGGAAGAACTGTGCGAGTCCTAGGATGTAATGCGGACAAGTAACGACAACTCCTATGCTTAACGACGCCCGAACACATCTATAACTTATCACTCAAATTGCTAAAATTTTTAACCTAGTACTACCATTAATTTTATCTTGTGCGTTTAGGTGGAACCATGGAGTGAAAACTTGAAATTAAAGAAGATGCACATTGATATATATGATAATGCAAGTTTTCCTCTTCAATGAAATTCTACCTAAGAGAGGGAGACAGATTTATTTTTATTCCCAAAAATGCACACCCAAATGGAAATGCAATTCTATCTTTCCAAACGAAAAGTGAAATATCAATGTACCCCAAACAATCTTCAAAGAAAATAAGAGTGAGATCTAGAGAACATATAACATAAATCAAAATGTTTCCTATCTTTTCATGCTTGAAAAAGACATATAAAAATTAATGGAAATATGATTTCACTAACGTTTCCAAACAAATATAATTCTAATGCACGCAAAGCTAAAAACAAATATTTCTTCTTAATGAAAGTAAGATCTAGAATTTCAAACAATCATGCACAAAACAAGAAGAAAATCGTTCAACAAACTTGTAAATAAAGCAAGAGAGAGAGAAAACTAAAACTTCTCTTTGAAATAGATAAGGAAACAAAGAACCAATCTTTCCTACCAAGCATTGAAAAAATCAGCATGCAAAAGGAAACAAGAATCACCTTAAGCAAAGAAAGACTCAAAACAACATGGATCACTCAGGCATTCCAAGTCCAAAAGAAACGGAAACCTACTCATGAAAATGAAATGTATATTTCCAATTCCAATGAATAATATCTACAGAGAAGAGAAAGAGGTTTCAAGCAAAGAAAATAACGTAGAATCTAATGCAAGAAACACAAACTCTCTTTGAATGCAGAAAGAATACAACAATCAAAGCGACTGCAGAATACATAATTCATGGCCCCTCCTAGCCATGAGGGAGCATTTTTTTTCAAAAGTACACTTCATTTTCATCAAAAAGTAAGCCAAAAACACACAAAAATCAAAACTCAAAGTCTGTTACAGGGCCTACCTAGCACCGCACAGATGAAGCTGCTGATAGATAGTTTTGAGGTAGAAACTCTCCTTGCTCACTGGATTTAGGTGGTGGCACCGCTTATGGCTAACTTGAATTAGGCAATGGCACCTCTCCTTGCCAACAGAACATGTGTGGTTCCCAGTAAAATTCCAAAACACAAGGAGAACGAAGGATCTAGTCAGAAAAAGGCTAGATCAAGGCAAGTACTATTGAATTGAGTATGGAAAAAGAGCATAAAAGACCGAAATGACTCAGATCTAAATAGATCTAGGGGTTTTAGACCCAAATGGAGTCAGTGAGAGAGTATATATAACTGAAGAGAGTTGAAGGAGCCTGGATTTTGACAAGAGTTATAGACTAGGGAAGATCAGAACGACTGATACACAACTTCATTCCCCAGTGGAGTCACCAGATTTGTTAGCTAGAATATTTCACCTCCTGCGGACAATAAGGTGTTCCATTGGTCTGAATGGTTTAGATCTATAAAAAATAGAGGACAGAGGTTGAAGACTCTCCCTAGACGCTGTAGATATCTGGAATACAAGGCTTTGATAGTACACCTGTGTACCTGCAATCAATCTTAACACGAAGTAGATCAAAGAATCCAGAATATGATCTGCTAATCTATGTTAGTGAGTAAGGAATCTAGCAACATACATGTGAAATCAAAACAACAACAACATATGTGGGACAGAAATCAACTTGCATTAATGAAATATGAAGAAGTTTACAACCAAGCCTTAGTGTTGACATGCATCTCCATGAAAACAAATTCTCATCCCCAAAAGCTCCAACTCTATCTCTCTATGCTCTCTCCAAATGATCTTGGGCCAAGGGTCAATCCAATAGCATAACCATACCTTCAATGTTCTGCCCCTCAAACATGGCCATAAGCTTGTATTTATAAGGCTATATGGATAGGATAGGTTGAGATATTTGTGGGTGAGGTGGCCTCTAAGATCCTAGGATGGGGGATCTCGAGCTAAACTAACCCAATACAGTAGGGATAAGGGATATATCAAGGCTTATCATCTAGAAGCCTTGAGAAGCTTCTCTTTTTCCCTTTTTACCCAGGGTACCACACTTTTCCTTCAGTAACATAGTGGTTTTGGTAATAACCGCTTATGGACTAAGGGCCATAAGTGGTGGCACCACTTATGGGAAATAGATTATGGGCGGTGCAAACAAGGGTACTGCTCCTAGATAAAGGGGTATGTGTGGTGCTAGGAATTTTCATGTAAGATTGATGAAAAACCATTTAGTTTCCACTCCAAAAGCTAGGATTCAGGGCAAGTAGGTATGTCAAATGTATTATCACATGATGGAGATAGGATTTTGGTATAACAAAAGTGGTGTTAATGAAATCCTAGTTGGTTTCTTATTTGTATATGGCCATGTGTTTCTAGTTCCCTCTCCTAACTTGCAAATTGCTTACTAAACCCTAGTTCCATCTCATACCTTGTCAACCCTAGTTGGTGAATGCAAATTGGTGTTCATGAAAGCCTAGTTAGTGCATGCAAGTATTGGTGATCATGTGTTTCTAGTTCCCTCTCTTAACTTTCATGATTGCTCAATAAACCCTAATTCCATCTCATACCTTGGAAACCCTAATTGGAGCATGCAAATTGGTGTTCATGAAATCCTAGTTGGTGCATGCAAGTATTAATGATCGTGTGTTTCTAGTTCCCTCTCTTAACTTGCAAATTGCTCACTAAACCCTAGTTCCATCTCATACCTTGTCAACCCTAGTTGGTGCATGCAAACTGGTGTTCATGAAAGCCTAGTTGGTGCATGCAAGTATTGGTGATCATGTGTTTCTAGTTCCCTCTCCTAACTTGCATGATTGCTCAGCAAACCCTAGTTCCATCTCATACCTTGTGAACCCTAGTTGGATCATGCAAATCAATGTTCATGAAATCCTAGCTAGTGCATGGAAGTATTCATGATCATGTGTTTCTAGCTCCCTCTCCTAACTTGCATGATTTCTCACTAAACCCTAGTTCCATCTCATACCTTGTCAACCCTAATTGTTGCTTGCAAATTGGTGTTCATGAAATCCTAGTTGGTGCATGCAAGTATTGGTGATCATGTAAGCCTAGTTGGTTTCCGATTTGTACATGGTAATGTAATTAAATGTATATAACATAAAATAATATAATAACATACCATACATTTACCATACTAACATACAATAACATCATACAATACCATACATCATGCATAACATATCATACATTTACCATACTAACATACAATAACATATAACATAATAACAATATACCATAACACTAATTCATGCATGCATGTGTAATATATACCATACCATAGCCTACAATACCCTATGATGCTAACATCATACCATACTAACATACATCATACCCTACAAATCCTAAAGTGGTTGAAGTAAACCCTAGTTCCATTTCATTATTTGTCAACCCTAATGATAGCATGCGAAGTGGTGTTCATGAAAGCCTAGTTGGTTTTCGATTTGTACATGGCCGTGTGTTTCTATTTCCCTCTCCTAACTTGCAAATTGCTCACTAAACCCTAGTTCCATCTCATACCTTGTCAACCCTAGATGGAGCATGCAAATTGGTGTTCATGAAAGCCTAGTTGGTGCACACAAGTATTGGTGATCATGTGTTTCTAGCTCCCTCTCTGAACTTGCAAATTGCTCACTAAATCCTAGTTCCATCTCATACCTTGTCAACCCTAGTTGGTGCATGCAAGTATTGGTGATCATGTAAGCCTAGTTGGTTTCCCATTTGTGCATGGAAATGTAATTAAACGTATATAACATAAAATCATACAATACCATACATCATACATAAAAAATCATGCATTTACCATACTAACATACAATAACATACCATAACATGTAACATACTAACAATATACCATAACACTAAGTCATGCATGCATGTTTAATATATACCATATCATAGCATACAATACCCTATGATACTAGTATCATACCATACTAACATACATAATACCCTACAAACCCTAAATTGGTTGAAGTAAACCCTAGTTCCATCTCATTATTTGTCAACCCTAGTGATAGCATGCGAAGTGGTGTTCATGAAAGCCTAGTTGGTTTCCGATTTGTACATGGCCATGTGTTTCTAGTTCCCTCTCCTAACTTGAAAATTTCTCACTAAACCCTAGTTCCATCTCATACCTTGTCAACCCTAGTTGGAGCATGCAAATTGGTGTTCAGGAAAGCCTAGTCAGTGCATGCAAGTATCGATGATCATGTGTTTCTAGTTCCCTCTCTTAACTTACAAATTACTCACTAAACCCTAGTTCCATCTCATACCTTGTAAACCCTAGTTGGTGCATGCAAATTGGTGTTCATGAAAGCCTAGTTGGTGCATGCAAGTATTGGTGATGTGTTTCTAGTTCCCTATCTTAACTTGAAAATTGCTCACTAAACCCTAGTTCCATCTCATACCTTGTCAACCCTAGTTGGAGCATGCAAATTGGTGTTCATGAAAGCCTAGTTGGTGCATGCAAATTGGTGTTCATGAAAGCCTAGTTGGTGCATGCAATTATTGGTGATCATGTGTTTGTAGTTCCCTATCTTAACTTGCAAATTTATTACCAAACCCTAGTTCCATCTCATACCTTTTCAATCCTAGTTGGTGCATGCAAATTGGTGTTCATGAAAGCATAGTTGGTGCATGCAAGTATTGGTGATCATGTGTTTCTAGTTCCCTCTCTTAACTTGCAAATTGCTCACTAAACCCTAGTTCCATCTCATACCTTGTCAACCCTAGTTGGTGCATGCAAATTGGTGTTCATGAAATCCTACTTGGTCCATGCAAGTATTGGTGATCATGTAAGCCTATTTGGTTCTCGATTTGTACATGGCAATGTAGTTAAACGTATATTAAACTAAAAACATCAAGGAATGTAAATTTCAACAACTCGAGAGCTTCTTATTTTCCGAACTCTATTTGGTGGTGTCTAAAGACACCATTCTTGGCACCTCCAATGTGCTGTAGATGGTCTTTGTATCCTAGGCACATGAAAGGATAGACATTAGTAACATCGTAAGAAAGAAAAAAGAACCCAATGAAAATGTGCAAACATGATTTATAGATAACTCACCTGAGGTTGTACGATCATGTTTATAGTGTCCAGTATCCTCTCAATAATATTATGTCTGTGAATGGTATCTATCAATCACAGGTTTATTACATTGGGAATAAAGTAATGCTAAATAATTGTAATTGTGCTTCATAATTCACTTTAAAGGTTAAATAATGCACCTGACAATGCACTCATACAAGTAGGCCATGCAGATCATCTCTGGTGCCGATGGTGTCCATCAATCTTTCATGGTCTATATGAGGTAGCACGTATCATACATGTGACCTATTTTTGTGACCAAGTGTACACAGCTTGATGTTTATACCAACTACTAGGTTGGTTAAGTGGTATACAATAGCTCCTGCTCTATAATCCTGATATACATACCCACCCTTCCTTTTCTGTTGTGTTGCAAGTGTCAAGTACTCCGCTTTTATACCCATCGATCCGGTTGGGAATTCATTATTTTCATCATCTATAAAAGGTTCTAGAATGGTTTGTTTCCCCTCTAAGCAACGTGCCAACCAATAGTAAGAACCCCATTCATTATTTTTTGGGGCAACCACTGCATATATCTAACCTGTGAAAGGAAATAGGTCGAGCTAACAATATATTTTGTAAATAAGGTCTTGCATTTCTAATTTCTACATAAATTAAATTCTACATAGGTCAAGGAAACAATACATAAATGCATTTTCTTATTTACATATTACTCATGTACCTGCTTGTATGAGATCTGATATGTGATCATAGTCTGTAGAAATATGTGTCTACTCATATTCCAAATGGTCTGTTTCATTAACCCTATTGAAATTGGTGCCAACTGTCACTCGATCGCATGTATCAACGGTATCTGTATCCTCACAATCATCCCATTCACCGATGTTATAGGAACTGCAAAAGCAAGCCTTCAATATTGTCCAAATTTGTAGGACCGAGTTGTCTGAGCTTCTAATTGAATGAAACTATCGAGTTCCATGCTATGTTCACCCGATGTGTTTGTGATCGGTCCACATTTGTCACCTCCTAGAATATTCTTCACACTAAGTGTTTCCTTGTTGCTTGTTCTCCCATGACAGATGCACACCATTGGACTATAGATGCAGCGTCTCGAAGGCGAGCACTTGTAAACTTCATCTCTTCCCTTCGAAGGGAAGTTTTAATGCATGCACCAGCACCATCGTGCTCTCCTTTTCCATGACTAGTTTCAAAGTAGTTCCATACATGTGGCACCTTGTATTTTATGTGCAACAAACACAACCATTCAAATACACGGGAATTCTTGAAATGTCCAGCACAACCATCTGACCAAATGAAATGATGATAAAATGGTATATCCATAGCTATCGCGTGATCAAAGAATAATTTAAAGGGATGTTGCACGTAATGGATGTCATGGGTACGGTCATCACTTATGTAGAAGTGACTTTCTTTTAGTATCACACATTTCTCTTCATTGCTATCTTGCCCATGTCGATACATGATATGCACCATTATGTTGACCTGCTCTAAGTGATAGTATTGACTTTGAATTTCATTTTGTGGTTGTAGGGTGTAATTTTCCGCAACGTCAACCATTGATAGTATTGTTCTGAGAGGGAAGGTGTCCCAGCATATTCTGAATTGCTCATCTTGCCACTATTCCATATCGACATGTTGAATGTAGTGTTGGATCTTTCCATGAAACTCTGGAATAAAATCACATATTCGCACCTGGTACATGAATATTAATATGTCAATAAAACACACAAAAAAATGTGTACATGAATATTAATTTGTCAATATTCAACAATTTACCTGTGAAGTCACCAATTTAATCTTCCTGCTTTCTTTCCCATCATTTAGCTGATATGTCTCATACTGATAGTTCTACTTCTCAACAATTGCATTCCCGAATGCTTGATCTTCACTTTCATGGATGAAATCAGACCATAATGATAGCCCACCACAATTGTTGCAAGAACCGTCTACACATTGTTTTAAGTAATGCATCTGCCCATCTTGCATCGGACACATTATGGTATGGATCAAATCTCTAGATGACATTGGTGGTACTGTACTTGAGCATTCTTGCACATGGTTAGGATGCCAAAAATGATGTATATGTGAAAATGTATGGTAATATAGGTCAAACTCTATGTGGTATCTACAACAACAAGTGTTCTTGATGGTATTGATTCTAACATACCAAGGCTTGCATTTTTCAAAAGATCTTTGCCCAAGCCTTAGCTCTACATGGGCAACTTTAAACATCTCGAACTGTTGAGTTTGTTTCATGTCAACATAATGCTTCAAATGAGTTTCAATGTTTCTAGAACCCCTACAATGTTTTAACACATCCTTCATGTTAGAATAAGGTCTAGTGTTATCATGCCAAAATGTTTGCACTAGGCCCTTCACTGCTTTGACTAACTTCATGTCTTTGCAGGGCAACCTACCGCTAAATGCCCATAATGTTTCCATTTGTCCCTCTACATAAATGTTGTCTCTTCTTACTGAATATTTTTTAAGTGTCTTCGGATGTAAAGGAACAATTTGTGATGTGCATTTAAGTAAACGACATTGTCTTGTGGATCTACATACAATTGATTTGGCCAATACATGACGAGCCACATTACAGTTTTGTGAATGATTTTTTTTACCTATCGATGTGAATGCGGCAGCAAGAGATTTAACAATGTGATTACTTGATTCAATATTCTTCATTATTTTTATGCCTAAATTTCTTCTAACAGTTGCCATATTTCTAGATTTAAGTAAAGCTAAAAACAATTGGCATTTACCGTCTTCAGATTTGCTATCAAAATATTGTTTCATTATTTGAGAAGAATGATGAAGGATAGTGCGTTTAGCCACCTTACCTTCCATGGAAGTCAATCCGTGCTCGTCCACTTGTATTCGTTTAGGAGTTCTCTTTTGTTTTGATGCAAAATTTGTTGCCGTTTGAAATGCTCGAGTGACGTTTACATCCACTACATGCTCACAACTTCGATTAGGAGATTGAAGCACCGAACATGGTTGTTGCTGAGTCACATTTGCATCGAGAGTAACATAATTATTGAACTCTTCAAAACATTGTCTGTTTACTAATGCATCAATAATATCAACTTCCGT
>LPNX010693577.1:52418-143060 GCA_001517045.1 Pseudotsuga menziesii
TGACAGACCCTTCAGATCTACGCCTTTGTTGCTTTCGATTTTGTATTCTACTTTGCCCGTGCCCCTTGAGATCCTGTCGGTTACAGTTCAATCTTCACCAAAACTTCCCAGCTATGTCTTCACGTCATGGTAGCCTGTACAGTCCCTTGAATCCACCTGCAGTCAATCAATGTGCATCATTCACCGGGATTGCATTCTAAATCAAAATGTCAAATTATACCAACTAAAATGGCTAATTCACAATAAATGGCCAGGTGCACCACTGTTATGAGAATTTTAACAAATGCCTACATCACTACCTCATCTACCTACGGGCTCGAAAGAAATCACCAACAACAGGAAACAAAGAACTCATCGACGGCTTAGCATGCTATCATTGGCAGGGTAGTCTTATTCACAGCTACATAAGTGGGTCTTAATAGGAAATGGGTACTACGAAACACTTAAGCACATCGAAGTCAAAAGAGTTAAGACCTAAGCTATGGGTGGGAAAAATTTCAATCGTACATCGGAAGGGCATTAACATCAGAAGCCAAACGCTTTGCATAGCCGCAATGGCGAAAGAGAAAAGACTATGGACACATGACTAAAAGGTCGACACACATCTGCGGTCGAAGCACTTTACACTTCAGGAGCCTCAAGGACAGAAGGCGACCAAACAATAGCCTCTGATCAAACATAACTTGACGCATGCTCAATAAAATATTAAGTGTTCGAACAGATTTAAATTCAGCAACAGTCAACAGCCTGTTTTACTGCCGAAATAGCGGCCTTTCAAAGAACAATTGATCTGATCGACTAGCAAAACCAAACTCAAAATCTGCGACCCACAACAATTTTAAAAACACACGCCACTTTTGAAAATAGGATGAGTTAACCTTCAACAAATCATTCAAAATTAAAGCATGACCAGAAATTCACGGATCCAATTGATTCAATGCAGCATTAAAATCATAAAAGGAGGGTCGAAAATTTAAATTCTTTTTGGGGAGAATAGTTACAGCTGCAACAACTGGTGATTACCTGGTGAACCTAGATCTCTGGATGATTATTCCTTGAGTGACAAATTGTTTAATAACACACAAACCTATTGAATTCTTCCAGCTATCTGGATTTCTTAAATGGCAAAAGTCTGCACCTTCAAACATTGATGACGGTCCAATTTGGAAGAGTGGAAACCAAGATTTTCAAGTCCAGATAACTCTGTTGAGGCCGAAAGATGAGTTTCATTGTTATCTGTGCCTTCAGGTAGCTGCCAGCTTGGGCACCACAGGATTGTAGCATGTGGTAAACAGAAATATTCATTTGTTCCTCATTCCCATGCCACTTTAGCACTTTTGTGCTTTTGGACTTTTGTCCTTTTCATATGAGTCCTCCTACATGCCTTTCTTTCTAAATTTTAATTCAGGCTCCTCTATCCCAAGTGTCCTTTCGTGTGAGAGGTGTATTTCACATTTCAGCTCACGGACGGAGAGGAACTTTTGGTGATTTAGTACTTATGGTTCAGCATCTGTTTTGATATAGAATGCTTTCATAGGAGTTTTTTTACTCTTATCTGCCTTTTGGTGTTCATTTCTTGGCATGGGATCATTTGTATTTAATATACTATTTACCTTGCTCCTTTCCATCGGCCCTTTGCTGTCACCCCCTAGGAAATTTTAAATGTGACATGGATGGAGCCTCAAAATAGTATTACAAACCCTCTGATTCTGGTTTATTTCACAAGGGTTAAGCAGGACTTCAATGCGTGCATAGCTATTTGAGAAAACTGCTAAACCGTGCTTCAGATAAAGATATAGCTTAATTTTACAAATATGAAGCGTGGTCTAAAATATAATTTAGCTTAAAAATAATTTACTTAAAAAAATTGAAAGTCTAAAATATTTATAATATAGCTTAAAAATAAAAATAAAAATAAAACACTTTCAAATTTTATTATTAATTAATGTCCATAAATTTAAAGTAGTTACCCTAACTGACACACCCATTGAATTATGTAAGGGACATAGATTTTTCATTATTAAATAAATTGAAGCGAGCATGATGGAGTTTGTTCCATAACAGTTTTGACTTGGTGGGCAGGTCTTGGTCTCCGTAGAGAAAGCAAAGCAGCAGTTGTTTTAATATAATATAAAAATGGAAGTGGAAGTGGACGGACATCGGCTATTAGTTGAAGTACAAGAAATTATCAAAGAGTTGGGTGAAGTTGACAAACGAGAATGTGGATGCATTTCTGCGATACGGAATAGGACTAATGAATTTATTTTGCAATGGAGGCAGTTTTATCGTTGAATGCCTGCAAATCATCAAATTAGAGTTGAGTTAGAATGGAGGTTAGCAGAACTTGCCGAACAAGATGGATGTTTCTTACGGTAGTTCCCATACTACATAACGCTTTCAGATGAAATTGAATCTGATGATCAGTTAATGCTTGTCTTTGACGATAGGATAATATGATTTATTGGCTACCAGATCAGAAATTCTGAATCAGAAATGGAAACAGATTCGAAATCATCACGATGGTGGGAAGAGGAAATAGAATGGGAATCGGAATCGGAATCGGAAATAGAATTTCTGATCAGCTACCAGATCAAAAATTACTAATCAAAATTAGATTCTGATTATGAATTGGACATGGAAACAGATTCAGAATCATCAGGATGCTGGGAAGAGGAAATAGAATGGGAATCGGAATCGAAATTTGAAACTGATGATTGGCCATTAATGGGTGAGATCATACTACCTATTTTGATTTCAAGTGACCATATCAGTGATAACAATAGAAATAATTCAACCTGTCCAATTTGCAAAGATGATTTTTAATTGGGAGAGGAGGCGGGTCAACTCCATTGTGGTCACATATTCCACCCACATTGCGTTTCACGCTGGTTGAGGAGGAAAAACACTTGTCCCATCTGTCGTCGAGCATTTTAGTGCTATTACCATTCTATTATTACAATAAGAGTACTATATTATTATTATTAGGAGAATTAGATAATTCCTTATATGATTTATCAAATCTGTGTTATTTTTATTCTTATTTAGATAATTTAATATCAATATAAAATTTGTCATATTAACATTAATGTTAATAATATATTAATGACAAATTTGTAATTTAGTTAAGCAATTTAGTGTTATTACCATTCTATTATTTAAAGATATAGTACAATAAGACTACTGGATAATTATTAGGAGAATTAGATAATTCCTTATATGATTTATCAAATCTAAATTATTTTTATTCTTCTTTAGATAATGTAATATCAATATAAAATTTGTCATATTAACATTAATGTTAATAATATATTAATGACAAATTTGTAATCTAGTTAAGCAATTTAAATGAATTGCCATTTAGTAGATTGGCATGTGTTTATATTGTTAAGTGTTAATTTATATTCGAATAGTGTAGAGTAATTGGTTTGTATGGCAGTTGCATTTTAGTTAAGAATTCCAAATGAATTGTCGCTTAAGCACACTATCGTTCCTTTAGACGGTTAAGTTGGTTACGAGTGGACAAGGTTACTGCGGGTAACAAAGATTAATGCAAGTTGCAAGATTTTGTTAGGGTTGGAGCATAGTAACAATATCATTTTTTTCAATGAATTATTAGGTTTCGAGATATTGCATTCAACGTTGCATACAAATGTTGTATTTCATGTTTGATTTAACATTTTGCTATTGTCAGGTGGAATAACTCCCGAATTCTTATTATTTCTCCATAGAATGCCTTTATTTATACATCTACGATGACTCTTGGGATCGCACATCCGAGAGTCTCTTCATATTCCTAATATTTACAATAACGTATAATCCTGATGGATTATATTCCAATAATACCCCCCTTAATCCGAAGGGGTGTTAGTAAGTCCGAGCATGTTTCTGAATCTTTCAAACTTTTCTTGTCCAAGCGCTTTGGTGAAGATGTCCGTGACTTGATCATTTGTGGAACAATGTCAAAGATGGACTATATTGGCCTCTACATGATGTTGAATCAAATGATACTTTGTGTTGATGTGTTTGGTTCAATCATGGAATCTACGATTCTTAGCCAGCTTGATTGCAGAAGTATTGTCGATCAATAATGGAGTGGATTTCTCTTGGTTTTCTTGCAAATCTTCAAGTATCTTCCTGAGCCATACTATTTCTTTCATTGCTTCAGCTGTAGCCACATATTCTGCTTCTGTTGTTGAATCTTCCAGAACTAACTGTTTGTGTGATCTCCATGAGACAGCTGCTAATCCAAGACTCATAGTGTATCCAGAAGTTGATACTCCTGTCTCCTTATCGCTATAAAAATCTGAGTCTGAGTACCCAATAAGTTTGAATTCATCCACCTTAGAGTACTTGAGTCCAACGTCTTGAGTCCCCTTCAAGTATCTTAGAACTCTTTTTGCAGCTGACCAGTGTCCTTCACAAGGTTTATGCATGAACCTTGAAAGTATGCCAACAACATAAGAAATATCTAGTCTAGTTGTTGTAAGGTAGATAAGTCTTCCTACAAGTTGTCAATACTTGGTCGCATCCTCAAATTATTTTCCTTCGCTTTATGTGAGCTTCATTTTATGTTCCATTGGAGTAGAGATAGGGTTGCATTCTGTCATGTAAAATTTATCTAGTAGTTCTCCAACATATTTTTTCTGAGATAGGAATATGTACTTAGGATGTTGAGTGACTTCAATTCCTAAGTAATAGTGGAGATGTCCCATATCTTTCATTTCAAAGATATTTTTCAAATATTTCTTTATGGATGCTATATAGCTCTCATTGTTCCCTGTCATCAAAATATCATCTATGTACACCACAAGATACACAACAGATCTTCCAACTTTCTTTATAAACAGTGTTGCATCATCAAGATCAAAATGTTTGAAATTTAACTTCAAAATATGCTCGGTTAATTTTTCACACCATGTACGAGGTGCTTGTTTTAGGCCATACAAGGATTTGACAAGCTTCCATACCTTTTTTTCTTTTCCTTTCACAACAAAGCCTTCTGGCTGAGACATGAAGACATTCTCTTTCAAGTCTCCATTCAAGAAAGCAGTCTTCACATCCATCTGATGAACTTTCCACCCATTCTGAGCAGCTAAAGAGAGTAAGGTATGGATGGTAGCCCATTTTGCTGTAGGAGAAAACATTTCTTCATAGTCAATTCCTTCCTTTTGTGCATAGCCTCTTGCTACAAGCCTCACTTTGTGCTTGTCAAGTGAGCCATCTGATCTGTATTTGTTCGTGTACACCCACTTGCAACCAATTGGTTTGGTTCCAACTGGAGGGTCAACCAGCTTCCAAGTTCCATTCTTCATGAGTGCATCATACTCATTCTGCATAGCTTCTTTCCACTCAACTCGAGTAGAAGCTTCTTCAAAGGAAGTTGGTTCAAAGTTAGAAGATAAATTAAATTCACAATATGTGCTGGTTCACCTCTTCACTGACTGTGGCAGTGATTACCTCTAAAGCTTTCTTGTCTTTTGTTTTCCAAATGTCCTTCTCTTTCTCAGATTCTGGAGGTCCTGGGTTTCTGGTTATGGGCCCTCCAGCTTCTGTCTCTATTGTGGTGCCTTCGCAAATACCGTCCCAAAGGTCATTGTAGATGAAGGTAGATTTTATCTTCCTCCACCATTCTGGATAAGTGTCTTTGCCAGTGAGAGTGGCACCAACTATAGATGCTATAGATTGCATCTTCTATCATGAATCTTGCAACTAAAACAATAGGAGAAAAAGAAGAAAGAGTAAAGGTGCAGGTCTAAGTCTCTGCCACCTTCTCAAGCTTTACAACAATGTCAATGTCTCTGCTATTGTCATACAAACTTTGAAATACAAACTTAATCCTCTCAAGCCTACAATACCAACTTTAAATATGCTTTCAATGGATTTCAAACTAGTAGAAAACAATCTCTCACTAATGCAAAGGAGCAGGTCGTAGGTCAAAGAAAAGCATGCTTTCTTCAAGAGATTAGAACACAGCCTTTTTATCTATGTGGGAGGAGGTCGAACCTCAACTCTTAGCTCCAACAATTCAATATTCAACGCAATCAGTACCAACAATGTGGATGTCACAGCTTATGAGGTCGTAGCAAACTTATCACATAGTATGTGATCACAGCTTCAGGCCTATGAGTGGACTCAAATTGCAGCTTCAGGAATGAGCAGCTTCAGTCGCAACATTTCAGGAAGTAGACGCTCTCCACGCAGCTAAATGAGGGCATGAATATTCACCTCATTCTCTTAGTCTTCACAAATGGCTCTCATTTAGATTTATATGCAACACCGAGTCCGCAGCTCTCAGGGTTGATATTGAATTCAACCAAGAGAGGTCACTCACACATGGAATTCACAGCTCTCAAAATAAATCTCAGTCATCAAATGCAATCTTACCTCTATATTCATTATCTTGGCAGCATATACAATCATTCAGTTCACATAACTCAAGAAATAAAGAGCCTCAACTTGAATACAACCAAATAGTAGGGTTCATGGACTATGATAGGAATGTGGATACATGGGTAGCAAAGTGGATTATCTGTTGTGAAATGGAATAATTAAAGCAATGCTTATTCCAACCTCAGTTTGTTGGGGAGAAAATCCAGAGAGAAGACACAAACGCTAAAGATTGCAAAGGATTGATAGGAGATGGAGTCAAAGCACTCTTGGAGTGCTATCAGTTCTAGAAAGAAGCTCGCATCAATTAAAAAAAATGCAGAGAAGGAACACTTAATACCTAAAATGTTCCACAATGAGTCTATATTTTGCAAGAGAATAACACATATAGCAGGTAGGCTCACAGGATGAACAGACGGAGGGAAGGCTGGTGACTGGTAGGTAAGTGTTCAACAGAATATCCTAAAAGTGTGCAGCAACAATGAAGGAGCAACATCAGGAAGAACGTTGCACTCCAAACAAAGAGGACGAGCAGAGGATAGACAAATTTATGAAGCAGCACTCTGGCAATGGACTGGCATGTAGGCAGCATACCAATACTGGAGCGTAGCAGCAAGAGTTATGGCAGGTGGCTCTGATACCACTGTCAGGTGGAATAACTCCCTAATTCTTATTATTTCTCCATATAATGCCTTTATTTATACATCTACGATGACTCTTGGGATCACACATCCGAGAGTCTCTTCATATTCCTAATATTTACAATAACGTATAATCCCGACGGATTATATTCCAACAACTATTGCATTGTAGGAATTTCAAATCGATCTCCTTTTGGAATTTCACCTTGAAGTAAACACAAATGTTTTAGAGAATTGAATTATCTATTTACTCATTTTTAAAAAAAATTATCAACATATAGTGGGGCAAATTTGACATGCACCAACTACATATACTTTAAAATTTTAAGTATGAATAATTTGTGACCTTTGTGCACCACATTTTTCTTACAAATAGTTATTTATTGTAGGGAAACAAAATGTATACCCATAATCTACACCGATTGCACTTGTCCATGGACTATATGATGAGGATTTTCAGACTTGAACACTAATTTTTATTGTTTGTCGAAATAGCATATGTACAAAAAAAATGTGCCTTATTAACACATGTTTTTGTCCTCTCATTTTCTTTCAAATGTGACTCTTATCAAAAAAATAAAAGCGCCCTTTCTAAGAGGACACTGCATGGAAAAACCTTGTGATTTTCAAATTTTTTTTTGGCTTCATCTTTATGATGATATTAAATTTTCATTCACTGATTTTTAAGTCACTAAATTTTTTAATGATAAAGATTAGAAAAAAAATAGTAAAAAACAAAAATCCTAAATGAGATTAAAAAAAAATTATATGATAACAAAGTAGATTGAATGATGAATCTACTGGTATGAACTTCGATAGGTAATTCTCATTTTTTGTAGTGTTTCAAATTTTCTAAAGTGAGACATTTATGAAAACTGCAGAAATGGTGCTAGAAATGTTGACTAAAAACTCTCGGCCGAGACATTTAAAATATCTTGGGTGAGAGTTATTTTCACTCGAAATCTAACCCAGATTTATGTAAATATCTCGGTCTAAAGTTGCTTTAAACTCTCAGGCCAAAATTTAAAACATATCTTGGCCAAGAGTTTTGTCACATAATGCTCTGAGAATATTTTAGAGGTCAACATGTTAAATGCCAATGATTATGACGGGATTCCATAAATTCTCAGGCGAGAGGTGTATATATAGGCTCTTGTCCAAGATATTTTTCATCCATTTCTCAATCAAGAATTGTTAATTTGTTTTTCAGCCGAGAGTTTGCAAATCTCTTGTTCAGTGGAGATTTTTCATATCTATATTGCAGTTCACTATTTTTATCATTCACACATTAGGTATGCCAAGCATTTTCTCAAGGCCACCTGAGCCAGTTTCCCAACATTCTTCAAAGATTCACAACATTCTCAAAAGTTTATCCTGAAACCCTATTTTAAAAGATCCATAACTTCTTCCTCACGCACTTTTAAGTCAATCTAAAGATGTGGACAGGTAGAAAAACCACCCATCTACACAACTACCATATGGAGCTGTAATTTTATTCAATCCACAAGCTAGGGTGGGCATTTCCCTGAGGCCACTTAGGAATATTTGCTACATTGGTGTAAAAGCAACTTGAACACTTGTTTTAGCAAGTTGTTCATTTTGTCATCAAACACCTTTTGTGAAAAATAAGACTATGGAGAGATATCCTTCTTAAAAACATAGAGAATGGTGGTTTTAGATTATTTTTATCATTCACCCATTAGGTACAACAAGCATTTTCGCAAGGACACCTAAGCCATTTTTCCAACACAGTCTTTTTCAGGACATTCTCCAAAGTTTATCCCAAAACCCTATTTTGGAAGATCCATAGCTTCTTCCTCAGGAACTTTCAAGTTGATATCAAGATGTGGACATGTAGACAAAACACCCATCTACACAATGACCATATGGTGCGGTAATTTTCTTCAACCCACAAGCTATGGAGGGCATTTCTGTGAGGCCACTAAGATAGATTTTCTACATTGGTTTAAAAGCAACTAAGACTAAGACCTTAATGTTGTCATCGAACACCTTCTATGAAAACTAAGACTATGGAGAGATATATTTCTTGGAAGTCTACAGCATGCTAGTTTCATATTATTTTTATCATTCACCCATCAAGGATCGTGGGCATTTTCCCAAGTCCACCTCAACCATTTTTCCAACACTTTTTCATTTTGAGGACTTTCTAAAGAATTTATCCTGAAACCTGTTTTTCATTACCAGATCAGAAATTCTGAATCAGAATCAGAATCAAAATCAGAAAGGGAAACAGATTCGGAATCATCAGGATGGTGGGAAGAGGAAATAGAATGGGAACTAGAATCGAAAACTGATGATCGACCATTAATGGGTGAGATCATACTACCTATTCCAATTTTAGGCTACCATATCAATGATAACAATAGAATTACTTCGACCTATCAAATTTGCAAAGATGATTTTGAATTGGGAGAGGAGGCGGGTCAACTCCATTGCGGTCACATATTCCACCCACATTGTGTTTCACCGTGGTAGAGAAGGAACAACAATTGTCCGGTCTGTCATCGATCATTTTAGTGTTATTTCCATTCTATCATTTTTCAAAGCCACTAAAAATGAGTGACTTCGAAGGTAGAGGGGGTGGAGAAGGAGGGCTTCTCACGACGCTCAACATCCTCCTTGTTGACTAACCTTGAATCGATAGGGTGACCTGTGGATATAAGGATGGGATTAGTCCCATTGTGTTGAGAGCCCAACACCATTTCCTGGTTGAAGAAAAATATAGGTGCAAGCTAGGCACCTAGTCAGGCTATCATAGTTCAGATTCACAAATGGTACATGTGTAAATTTATGATTATCGTTTACTGCTTTCATTGACAATGTTATGAACTCTACAGAATGTTCATAAACCATTTAAGTAGCCACTAAGTATAACAGAAAGACAAAATACATACACATAAACCATACCATATAAACCAACCCAACTCAGTACATGACGCTGAGTGAGCCATTAAAATTTATAATTTACACTAAGTCAAACATATGCAGTCTTTGAAGACATAAGTCCCTAATTTCCTTAACCATGGGAAGTACTTGGGCTCATCCCAGAAACTCATTGTGAGGAGTACCATGAGAACCCCAAAGTAGCTGGCCGTTGAGAGGAATTGCCAAGCGAAATGGGCAACGACCCGCACCGATTGACTAGCACTCCCATGAGGAAAAATCCAAGAGCTGTCTGCTGGAAATCTTGGTCACCAAGTGACCACTTGAATCCAATAGGAAGCCATTAAAACCGAGGTCTAAAAATCATCACCATATTTCACCATTTTGACATACAAATCAAACACAATTGATCGACCATGTTCTTCCTCACGCCTGAGAGGCAACCCACCACAGTTCAAGTGCTTGAAACAACACCATCGATACCATTCTTGACATCCCTATACACCATAAGAAATCCACACAACCTCTAATTCAGACCCATAATCATACCAGTTTGAGCCAGACTTGCATACCGCACCATCAAGCCCCATGGCTGGTGCAAACCTGGATCCATTTTTCAGCATAGTGATTGGCAGTGGACCCATGTCCACACCCCACACCACCACCAACACCTGTGCTGGTGACCCCAACACAGTCATACAAACCATCATAAGTCAACTACCACCACCCATATTGACTAGTCAAGTTGTTCCACCTGTAACACATGGGGGCAGTGTGCCTTCCACCCACACTGTCCCACTTGGCATACATGGGGGCAGTGGCCCTTCCACCTACATTTCCCCTACTATCACACATGGGGCAATGGCCCTTCTAGTCACACAGTTCCTTTTACCACACTTGGGGCGAGTGGCCCATCCACAACGGTGCCACAAGTACCCCCAGATATGCAAGTGCATCATGTCCCTACAAACCCCACCAAAATTGCTGCCCCATCTCATATCAACCTTAGGTCAAACCTTCTTTTCATGGCACATCTCAACCTACCTGAATTGGCTCAGTTAACAAATGACCCTATTTGCCATCAAACGTTTTGGCCTCCCATGCCAAACAAACTTCCCTCAGACATTCCCAAGTTTAAAGGGAAGGCAGGGGAGTGCCCCCAAAACCACATCATGACGTTTCAGCTATGGTGCTCATCAAATAGCATTGTAGATGATTTGATTAGGCTAAGACTGTTCCAATGCACCCTCACAAGTGCTGTAGCTAAGTGGTACATCGAGCTACCACAAGCCAAGTACCAAGATTTCAACTCCTTGGCTTTCATGTTCTTGCAATATTTCGAACTCCCCGTTAGATATGATGAATGGGTGGAAATCTTGTTATCTTGCAACTAGAATACTACAACCCACATAACTAACCACATCCATGAGTGGAGGCAATGCCGTAGTTTGTGCAAGATCCAAGTTGATGACAAGATATTCCTAGATTGATTCCTAAAAACCTTGCTACCACCTATAGAGAAGGATGTCGCATCCAAACGTCCCCAATCCAAAGAGGAGGCCATCTTGAAATCCCAGTAATTTTATTTGATCTACGCATAGTCTAGATACCTTTACACTATCATTCCAAATGCTCCCTGTGTAGGCACCTCCTATTGAGATTCACTCGGGGAATCCCATGCCATAGATGGAATCATAGGTTCTGTCTCCCACCAACAACAACACTGTCCGACACCACCTGCAATACCACCACAACCAAGCAACACAACTAGTGTTTCCTACCAAAACCAAAATTCGGACTATGCAAGAATGATGTCCCAGTCCGAAGCCACAACTTCTTATGCACAACCTGTGCCACCGCAGCAGTCCTAGGCATTAGCATGGCTAGCACAGCTTTACATGGGACAAATTCCCACATTTGTCGCACCGGAACCCATCATGAGGCTTGGAATGTGAACCTCTCCATCATTATGTCTGGAGGAATCTTCCTCTTTGGAAGAAGAATGATATACTCAACTAAATCAGAAATATAGACAGCTGTCAGATAAAGACTAGACCCATGTAGAGCAACTGAAGTCAACTAATAAGTGAGAAAAGATTCTTAAGGATTTATAACATGTGAGGAACACTCAAGAAACTGATATGTTGCAGCCATGAATAGGAAAACATGAGTGTTAAGAACAGCCCCAAGTGTTAGGAGCAAGTGTCCAGGCGGATGCAGAAAATATTCCTCTTTACCGGTTCTGTGAGGAGATGAGCATGTGATCAATGGTAGAGAAGCACTGGGACTATAGAGAGTGAATTATTGAGCTCCGTATTCTGATATGGCTTCTAAAATATCTAATGAATTACATAATAAAATATCAACAACCTCATATGAGGAAACTAACACCAAATCCCCATCAACAGTTTTGAAGAGAAAGTGCGGTACTTAATTTTTCACACCGGAATTGGTGAGAGAAGCTACAAGCATGACTGAAAGCTTTTGGATTTTAAAATATTAACCAAATAATATTATATCAAAAAGTAAATTAGATCTAAACAGGTTCAAAACAGATCCAAAAATGTGAAATGGAATCAAATCCCCAGCAACACTTTTGTAGGAGACTTGTGGTACTTGTTTCTTCACACCGTTGATGAGAACAACTACAAGCAGTACTGAAAGATTATGAATTTGATATATTAAACCAAGAAATATCAGATAAGATCTAAATAATATCATATCAGATCCAATAAGGTTAATATCATATTCAAATAAATGGTTAACTGAGATGGTGGATGCACAGCTCTCTTCTTCTTCAAAATTCTGAATTTTGGTGCATGCAATCCTGCAGGAATTTGCTGGAAAATATAGATCATGTTGAGCGAATGGATCACTTTGGTAATATAATATTTCTTCCAAAATATCCAAGGTATCACATATTTTCACACCATCGGAAACATCAGAGGGAGAAAAATCAAATTTCTCTTCACTTTTGAAAGCAATTACTGGTAAATTTTGCACATAATTAAAAGGAAAATCACTAATGAATGTTTGCATGGAAGTGCAGTAGAACTTTTCTTCAATATCAGAGATTCGAATGTCTTCTTCTATTTCAGCAATATGAGAAGATGATATATCAGAGATCTCATGAGCTTCCGAAGCATCAGGAGAAGTAGTCACTGCATGGAGATTGTCTTCAATTCGAATTGACTATGTAGAAGCTTCTGCTTCTTCTTCATCTTGAACAACTTCATCAAAGAGAGTGGAGGATGAGATTTTTGGATCAAGGATTCTTATGGTGTTTGATGTGCTCTCCAAAGTGCTATTATGATCCTCATCAATCATTCCAAAGGTTCTTTCCATTCTTATCCAGAGTTCCTGTGGATCTTTGATAGATCTACTGAGGTAGCGCATGCTAGGAGAAAGAGTCAGTTTCATTATTTAAAAAGCTACATCCTTTTCATTTAGCTAGTCATTTTCACTCTCAAAACAATTTCTACTGAATCCATCAAACACCCATAAGAGATCTTGTCTATTCAGAAATACAATCATCTTCACTTTCCATTCATAATAGTCTGAGGATCGGGTGAGAAGAGGAACTGATGAATTCATTTCAAAGTTGTACCTGCAAAACAAAAAAAGGGCACTATAAGGTTGAACAACCTGCTCTTTTGGAATTTTATTCACACCCATCATAGTTAATCAAGCAAGCTTGATCAACAATTCCTTTGCTTGGGGTATTAAGTGGTAAATTCTATGCTTTCGGTGCAGTGCTGGAAGGAGGAATTTTGCTCAAAAAATGATCTAGTAGGAGATCTGAGGAGGACAAGTGCCTTATCTGCTGAGGCTCTGATACCATATTAAATTGAGCACATAGATCTGTGGAAAAACACACAACTCACATGATAGATCACACAATTTACTCAGTTATTGAAGAATGAAACAGTGCAAAAATGGGTTGCAGCTGTAAATGCTTTTCATTAATCAAAGAGTAATTAGATACATTATTACAATGAAGTACAATGGCTTTAATAGCCACAAGAAATTCAAATCCACATGAGGAAATTCAAATTGATTAGACTCTACTTGATTGTAGGTAACTAAGACCATGTCTAAATCACTATCAGAGGACTCAATAGTTAACTGACCTTGTCTAAACCATAACTAGAGTTCATCGAAGTTCTGAAACACAACTCAAGTTTTACATTCAGTGGTGACTAATGATAACTAACAGTGGTAGGTGAGAAATGCGGCCCTCCTGAGTTCAGTTAAGAAATCCTAGCGCTAACTGAATGTAGAGGACTAGAACTGAATGTAACTGACTCCTAACTTAGATTAACCAGTCATCAACTGAACTGAACTGACCTTGATTGGTTTCGGCTCTCTCAATGGCTATTAAATTGTAGGGATTTGTCTAGGAGGCTCCTAAACTGATGCAATCAAGTGCAATCAATGGCAGTGATCCTCAATTAGTGTTCCCCACACTTTAGTAACTGAAACATGTGCCCCAATTAGGCTAAGTGGATCCAATGGTGTTAATGACTATAAATAGACTGGATGGACTCCTGATTTAGACATGACTCCCAATTTAGACATATGACCAAGTTGGACAAGGGAGGATTAATAATCCTAACAGGTCCCAGGTCTTATGTCTCTTCTTTCTCAATCACAAACTCATCTCCTCACAGTACTAGAAATGATGGAGACCTATTGCATTCACTTGGATCCATGATCCTCCTATATGGAGCTAAATCTACTTCACATGGTTAAAAGTATCAATCACATCAAGACTCATTTGAACTTGATTTCAAGATCAAGTTGAATGAGCACTCCCTGTTGCTCTTTTGTCAGTTTATCTCAGTTTCTTTATATGGTCCCATAAATTCTTATGCAGTTCCTCATCAATTTGAGGATATTCCTCTTCTTCCTAAGAAGAATATCCCTCAATACATTTAATCAAGTTCACACCTACTTGGATTTGGAGAAAATTATTTTTTGGTGTATCTCATGTCTGCTTTTGAGGAAATGATTTCCCCATGCGGTTTTTCCTTTTTTCCCTCATATTTCATGGACAAATAAGTTTTTTCATTTATATTGTAATGGGTGACCTTTGTTCTTAGTTAATAGGGCCCAGGTAGTCCAAATTTACTATTAAAGCGGGGTGTTAGGATTATTATCAATCCTCCCTTTGTCTCCTTTTACCACATAAAGTTTATTTGATTAATTTCCCTAGCTTAGGAGGTCTCATCACTTCATGACTGAATGGATGACATGGCTAGTGGATATATGCCACTTATTGCACCTGTCTCCATGCATTTCAGAGCTCTAGGGATCAATCCTTATTTTATAGGAACCCACTTGTAGTGCCATAAGAAGTGTCCAACAATTGACTCCAGTAGGTTATCAATTATCCTTAGTTAAACTCTGATCCCGTTCAATTGCGTCACTTCAAGTGTCTCTAGTGCCAGTTTTCATTATTCATGGGAATAAATGTTCCTTTGTTCACCTACCCCCTCCAGTTAAATGATTTTAACTGATTGTAATTGATTGTAACTGGTTATTAACTATTTTAGTGATCTGTAGTTTCACTAGTTATCTATAATGGTGATTTTCCCACTCTAGTTAGCTTTAGAGTCTATCTAGATTGGTAGATTCAACCACCTGTGTAGGTATTCAAATTATTCATTGATGTTGCATTATATATTCAGTCATAATGTGAATAATCATTAATGGAATATTTATCATATTGTTCGTAAATCATTCTTCTCTAATTTCTCTTCTCCAATCTATGTGAAGACAATTTTTTGTCCAAGATCTCCTTGTCAGAATCTAATATAGATATGAATTTTTTAAATTTCTGTTTAGGTTTGATAATGTAAAGTTACGATGGGCAATATCTCCCTGTTTCCCATGCTGGGATCTATAACAACTCACTCCTCTCGGTGGAAAAATTAACTCATGATTAAGTTCCAAACATTTTAACAGAAAATAACCCCCCTTGTAAATATTGAATGTCTAAACACATCACCCATCTTCCAATTAATAAAAATAGGATTAAGTAATCCTATCACAAAGTATTCATTTCCATTAGTCATTTTGAAGTTTGAGGAGCACATCTTAAAGAGAGGATATTTGTAGGTTATTATTTCAAAACAAGAAGTTTTAAATAAACATTAAACACTAGGATTTAACTAAAAGAAAGTTATTGAATCCCCAAAAAACAAAAAAACAAAAACAATACAAAATGTGAAATAAATAAACAAAATCGTATTATTAGAGACATAAATGGATAACTTTATGGATGATGGGATGGATGGTTGAGTAGTCGAGGACTTGTCCATGCTCTTGGGGAAATGTCGATTAGCCAAGAATTACTCCCTTTGCTACCACGATTGTGAGATGGTTGATTTGCGAGCAAAATAATTTGTTTATGACACTTTCCTTTATGAATATTAGCAAAAATGACTTTCTCAATGAGTTTGGGGTTTCAATAATAATAACAAATAACAAATAGTAGAAAATAGTAAAAATAAGAGTAGTTTATTAATTCTAGGTTTTTTACTTTTGGGTTACTTTACGTGGGATTCAGGTAAATAATTTTTGTTAAAATATAAATTTTGAAGAGTTAAATTATGTTTGTGAATCAATAAATAGATTAAGCACCCAAGCCATGCAATTTTAATAGCTAATATAGCTAATTCTATTTTTTTTCAATTCCAAGAAGACTCTAAACAAAATATGACTAAAAATATAATGAGAAAAACTTGAAAACCTAAAATATTTATAATACACCTTAAAAATATCAAAAAGTGTCTAAAAAATTATTATTAATTAATGTCCATAAATTTAAACCAATTACTCTAGCCGAAAAAAAAAAATTATTACGTACCCTAGACCCATTTAACTTCGGGAACGATAACCCCACTGCATTTTTGAGATACAATAGAGGACAAATCAATTAACTCTTGTCAACGTGTGCTCTTCCTAGTGATTAAATCCCGTTGAAGATGAGCTTCCTAAGAACACCAATTATAGCAAGGATTTATCCTCTCCCTTGTGAGACACCTAATTGTTTTTGTTTTATAGTCTTGGATAAATTTAATCACAAAATCCTATTCCAAGACTCTAGACGTAAGCTTGCTGGTGCACCCTATAAAATACAATCGTTCTAATTTACAATGTCAAATGCAACTTTGTTTTCCAAATGAAAAGATGGTATGCCACTAATGAAATGCACAATAAATGCAAATTCGATCCTTATTGAAATCATAAACACTAATAACATCCCAAGAAAACCAATACAAGTACTTACTTTCATTCACATGCAAAATGAAAGTGAATATGAAACAATGCAAGTGAATATCCAACAATGCAATGATTTTTTTATTTTGAAATAAATGAGTGAAAATGCAACAAGAACCATTAAACTCTCAGTCTCTGCAGCAAGCAACAAACACAAGCCAAGCAAGACACTGAGACTTAAGGACTAGTGCACTAATAGCAAAAGAAGAGAAATTTACAAGACCAAATTGATAAAAAACTAATAAAAATGATTTTCTAGTCACAATACAAGCATTCAACAGACAATATAGAGACCCTAGAATACTGAACAACACTCACAACCTACCCAGTAATCACTTCAACCAAGATATGAAGAAAAAATTCAAGTGTACATGATTGTTTGGAGAACACCAACATATGTACGTAGGTCAAACACTCATATATTGGATGTGTACATGGGTCAAACACACTTATATTGCATGTGGATTTGGATCAAACATACATATCCTGCATGTGCATGACTGTTAACATCGGGACCCATGTATATCAAGAAAAAGGGGGGAAAAGTAAGTTCAAATCCAAATCACTGTAAGGAACTATCAATGGATGAGCATACTCCAAAATGAGACATAGAAACACACCGAAACATAGAGCCATTCAAGCAAAAAGACTTCCCTTTGCTACCACGATTGCACAATGATCAATTAGCCACGAAATGAATTTGTTTCTCACACTTTCCTTTATGAATCTTAGGAGAACGGATTTTATCAACAAATTTGGGGTTTCGATAATAATAACAAATAGTAACAAACAATAAAAATAGGTGTACTTTATTATGTCCATGACATACAGTAATCAGTTGGGTGGATTAATTGGATGTTTGAGCTCAAATTGTATTTTTTTCTATAGTTTAAGCATAACAATTTCATTTTTTTATTTAAAATTTATGAAAATTATTATTTATCATGAATGCGATTAGTTTGAAGAGAATGAAGAAATAGTCCTCTTTTCCTAGTTGCCAAGACGTGGCGACGAGCTAACGACAATTCATGTGTAGACAACAAGCATGACAATCCATTGAATTGTGTGGCCAAGAGGTGGTAGCCAACTAAAATCATAGTTATATGTTTAACATTTAATGGAAATTCCCTAGATGGAAGCCTCTATTTTTTCATTATCCGTGCCTATTGGTGTTTTGTAGTTTAACCATTCATATATTTTGAATTTTAAAAAAATCTGTTTGGATAGGTCAAATAAATCTTTGACATTAGTTTTGAAGCTCTGGGATTATATACGCCCTTATCATAAGCACAGAGGTTCAACCTTGCAAACAATCACCTTTCAATTGATCAGAGACATAGGTTCCATTACACGTCTAACCTGAATCAAGTTTCTTATGAAATGAGTTGATTCACCTTATTAGCTAGCGCATTAGACGATGATGAGTCCCCCAAAACACAAAGATATAAACAAAAAAGTAGCATCAAATGAATTGATCCAATTGAACTCTATTTTATTTTATTACAGTGATTTTTTTAAGCTTTTGTGATATATCAAAGTTAAGGTAGTTAAGATGGATGTACTAATTTTCATTTTCTTATAGTGATTATTTTTAGTTTTATTATTATTATGGTAAGCTAGTTTTCATTTTTAAAGATTTCAGTTTTTTCACTTCAATTTATTAATGTTATAGATATGCATCTAACAAACTTCTCACTATAGGAATTTCCCTGTTCTGTATTTAAGTAAATTTAGTCAAAATATTTTAAAAGAAATTTAGATTAGGTTTTCCACATATCTCTAGCCACTCATTCATAAGGGAAATGGCAAGAATGTGGATTGAATTTTACTTGTATGATCAGCGGGCATTGTTATCATTAAAACCAAGAATATTATTTCCATTTAGAGCCAAACATTATTTCATTCTTCCAAGTACAAGCTTCCCCATAAGGTTTTTACTTTTGTGTGTGGCAAGTATGTTTTCATATCCTTTGGAAGTGAGTATATCTCATACAAGTAAAGTTTTTTCCTTTTCTTTTTTCTCTCATTATCACTTATTAAGGGAAGGGGGGGATGCATGTTTCATTTTCCATGATCTCAGTATATTTTCCCATGGTGTTTGGGACTTAAAAAAATGAGGGATTCTCTTAGGATTCTATGCAGGAAGATAATATAGAAGTTGTCCAATTTGATACTATAAATATAAGAATAAATGAAATGGTTTGAGATAGAAACCATGGTTAAAATTTGTACAATAGATAAAAAAAACACCTTAAAACATGTATCCCTATTATTAGTGTTCATTGATTGTTTGGAGGCGAGGTGTTTTCTCTCTCAGATTATTCGCAAAAGGAAACCAATAGTTGGTTTGAGAGATAGTTTTAGGGGATAATTTTTTCCGATGGGCTAATTTTCTAGTGGAATATCCATGATAGTTTGCGGATCACATTGCATCAGTTTCCTACATCATATGAGGAAAAATTTACTAAACCTCACTCCTAATGAGCTACTCTCCATAACGAAGATGTTTCCCTACTTTAGCAACTCCATACAATTGAATGTTCTATTGGTGAGTTCGATTCATCTCCTGATCTTATCTTATTCACTGTTTCCTTTTGAACGAAGTCAAGATTGAGTTTTGTAGGGTCTAGGTGCTCAACTACCTCTAAGGTTTCCAAGAAAGATGGAAAATATGGCTATGCAGCTCCACATTAAATGCAAGGTGCAAGCCAAGAAAAGGGGGAATACTTAGCTCAAAATAATTTTCACTCACAACTTTGGTGTTGGTGTAAGGCCCAAATCTAAGAGGGTGGCCGTTCTAATGAAGCCCTAGTAGGTGGTATTTCTATAAATGTAAATAGACCTTGTTACCAACCATAAACTTATTAGGAACCCAATTCTAGTAATGTCGTTGCTTATAATCGGAATTAGCTTTCTACAAGATATCAACAAATAGATTAACCACACAAGTCATGGGATTTTCATAAGTAATATAAGTAATTTAATTTGTCTTTTTTAATTTCCAACCAAACTACAAACAGTATATGACTAAAAAAATTTGAAAATCTAAAATATTTATAATATAGCTTAAAAAGAAAAATAAAAAGAAAACACTTTCAAATTTTATTATTAATTAATGTCCATAAATTTAAAGCAGTTACCCTAACCGACACACCCATTGAATTATGTAAGGGACGTAGATTTTTCATTATTAATTAGATTGAAGCGAGCATGATGGAGTTTGTTCCGTAACAGTTTCGACTTGGTGGGCAGGTCTTGGTCTCCGTAGAGAAAGCAAAGCAGCAGTTGTTTTAATATAATATAAAAATGGAAGTGGAAGTGGACGGACAGCGTCTATTAGTTGAAGTGCAGGAAATTATCAGAGAGTTGGGTGAAGTTGACAAACGAGAATGCGGACGCATTTCTGCGATACAGAATAGGACTAATGAATTTATTTTGCAATGGACGCAGTTTTATCGTCGAATGCCTGCAAATCATCAAATTAGAGTTGAGTTAGAACGGAGGTTAGCAGAACTTGCCGAACAAGCTGGACGTTTCTTACGGCAGTTCCCATACTACATAACGCTTTTAGATGAAATTGAATCTGATGATCAGTTAATGCCCGTGTCTGACGAGAGGATAATGCGATTTATTGGCTACCAGATCAGAAATTCCGAATCAGAATCAGAAATGGAAACAGATTCGGAATCATCACGATGGTGGGAAGAAGAAATAGAATTGGAATCGGAATCGGAATCGGAAATAGAATTTCTCATCGGCTACCAGATCAGAAATTCCGAATCAGAATCAGATTCTGATTCTGAATCGGAAATGGAAACAGATTCGGAATCATCAGGATGGTGGGAAGAGGAAATAGAATGGGAATCGGAATCGGAATCGGAAACTGATGATCGGCCATTAATGGGTGAGATCATACTACCTATTACGATTTCAGGCGACCATATCAGTGATAACAATAGAAATAATTCAACCTGTCCAATTTGCAAAGACGATTTTGAATTGGGAGACGAGGCGGGTCAACTCCATTGCGGTCACATATTCCACCCACATTGCGTTTCGCGCTGGCTGAGAAGGAAAAACAATTGTCCCGTCTGCCGTCGAGCATTTTAGTGTTATTACCATTCTATTATTACAATAAGAGTACTAGATTATTATTATTAGGAGAATTAGATAATTCCTTATATGATTTATCAAATCTATGTTATTTTTATTCTTATTTTTATTCTACAGAGATTAATTAGAAGCTGCAACAATATAGTCATTGACAATACGTTTTTGGAGAATATGGATTCAAGTATAATTGAAGAAATGGGACCTCTGATGCCTGATCATACAACTTGTTATAGAGTAAAAAATATGGTCAAAGAATATTTTAAAGGTATATATGTCATAAAACAAGCTCGATTGTTAAATAAATTGTTAAAGCGAAAATGTCTAAGAAACACAATGAAATTATTGGGCATTCAAAATGTCAAAGAGGATAAATCAAATGAGATTGTATCACAAAATATGACATCGGTCCTTGCATCACTTGCAAATAAGCGATCTCATAATTACATGGTTTCTCAAAATCTATTCTAACATGGGTTGTGGAAAAAAAACTGAAAACAGTCGTTTGTTGTCTATAACTGCAAGAATGCTAAAAACATCAAGGAAACGTTTATGGAAGCATAAAAACTTTAGGGTTCAGTTAGATGAGGATGATGAAGTTGCATGTTAGGGTGTTATCTGTAGGAAATCTTATCAATATAGACTTCCAGATAATGCAATGGAGAAGGTGAAAGAGTTTTGGCATTTAAATTATCATGTCTTACCAAATGAAAATGATTTTGTGTGACATCATATATCGAAAGGAAACTATGAAACTCATTCCAAACACATAACAGAGATCACTCAAGTGGAAATGTTCAAAAATTGTATGGAGAGTAATGTTGATGTGAATATTTCCCTTAGCACATTTGTGAATCTTAAGCCATGGTATGCCAGGCCCATCGTTGTTCCCAACTGATGTTGTTTTCGATACCATGTAGAATTCAAATTATATTACGAGACATTTCTAGATTTTGGCATGCAGTGTTGGCCAAATAACCCCCCTCCTGTGAGTGTTCATGGATTTGTATCTAAAATATTATATGCGTGATAGAATGATCAATGATTCTATAAGAAACAATGCGTTGGAGGTAAAAAATGTGAAGAATGTTCTGATTTGGCCCTTTTTAATGCTAACTACCACATTGATGCAAATGATCCTAAACTATCAAATCTCATTGTGAAATGCAAGAGATATGATTATGCTGATTATACTCCTGTTACAGATTCAATGACAACATCAAGAAAGAATAATTTATTCGAAAGTGATATCTCTTTGACAGATTTTATAATTTTTTTCAGGGATCAAATATATAAATATATCAAGCACTATCACTCAACATGATGGTAGGACTTATAGTTCAAGAAATCACGAGATGTATTTGGAAACGGAAAAATATTATCCATTGTCTATTTTGCTGAAAATTACACTTTCACTTCGCAAAAGGAGATACAGAGCGAGTATTATGATTCAGATCAGGTATCTATACTTGTTCATGTCATGTATAGACATGCAAAGCTTCATGTTGATGGTTTTGATAGCAATGAAAATAATCATCAAGTGACTAAGGAGTATCATTTCTACACTAGTGATGATCATACACATAGTGCATGTTTTGCCCACCATTGTTTTGGGTTTCTTTATTGAGAATTATCAAGACAAAAGGTTATTTCTAAAGAACATTGGGTGTGGTCATATGGTTATGATGGTCGGTTTAAATCAGTGCGATGATCCTAGTGGTTGTCTCTCCTTCATAGAAACACGAATGTTCTCCACACATGGAGTTTTTTTGAAACAGGACATGGAAAGGGAGAACATGATGGTGCTGGGGGTTGCATGAAACCTGCACTTAGGAGATATCAAATGAATCACTCTACTTCTCGCCTTGCAAATTCAAACAATGTTGTTAATTGGTGCAAACAAAATTTGAGCCATGAATTCAATGAAACGATGGGCAATAATAGATGGTTTTTATGGAATATTACAATGGGTGATGTTGACATATCAATGCCATATACTTGTACTGCATGGATGTTAGTTAATGAAGAAGATTTTTTACCGTGCATAATACTAACGGGGAATTGGTCTAAATGGATGAATGATTGCAACATATATTTTGTGTGCATGCATACCTAATCTTGGAGAAGAGACAAAGCATTCTGAATGATTATATGACTGTGTGAAGCATAGAATATGTTTCAGATACCTATAGATCTATGTAACTTTGTGTGAGTATAATTGATGAAACAAAGTTGTGTAGAATCTTCTCTAAAGATTAAAGTTCACATAGATCGTTACAATCTCTATAAGGGGTTCCTATTCATATGAAGGGATAGAAATTGTATAGGTTCCAATTTCTGTAACAGATTCCTATAAAGGACCTATCAAATGTGTGACTATGTGATAAGGGTTGAGTGCTCCTATACAAATCTATCTCGAAGAATGGAATAATGAGATAGGGAAGGTGAAGTTTCTATGAACTTCATGATACGATATTAATTTCTACGTTATTGTAGTAGAGCAGAGAATCTAGAGGCATCACAGACTGAATGTGTAAATATGGCAGATATCAAATGAATGGATCGTACAAAGTCAATGAAAGGGTCTATGTCTTTGAAGTTCATATTAATGATAATTGTGTGTTATCCATGGTGATCGAAGGGGAGGGAATTGGTGAAAATGGTTAAGTGGTTGACTTGTTGATGAAGAAATTTGTTCATGGGATAACAAATTGAATATGATGAAAATCATCTAAAAATAAATCCATGATTCAAACAATGGTTCTGTGCATCATTATTGAGTTTGTACGGGCATGAAAATAACAAATGAATATTGGATGGCATGTTGGAAAACTTGTTGGCTGCGGGCATGCTATGGGCATTCCCACACCCTAGCTACGAGCTTCCCATGTGCTAATGCACGAAGACAGAGAGGAGGATCACTTGATAACTGAGCAATATCATTTAAATTTATTAAATGATAAAATAGACATAAATGAGGCAAGTAGGATTCCATATTTAATAAGTAATTCTTGGAAATAAAATATAATTTGATGAATAAATAATTAAAAATAAATATGAAGAAGATGGCTTCATCAAATAAATTAATTTATTCTTTGACAGGTCGGCTCCAAAACCTCATGGGAAACAAGTATAAATAAGCCAATGTTTTTATTTTTGAATTAAGAAATTTGGATAAGCTGTGAGGAATTTCATGGGCTCACTGAGGAAATTTGTGGAGCTTGACTGAGGATAACTTAGACCTGAGCTTTTATAGCATTGTATATTTTACTTTTTGAAGTGAAAAGAGATCACAACTATGACTATTTTTAAGGGAAACTCATGGAGTATACAGAGAGATTTGATTTCTGTGGTTTTGTTGAGAATTTCGAGGGCTATAACAACAATAGTTTATTAGCATCGAAGTTTACTTGTGACTGTTTTGAAACAGTAGAGAAGTGTTCTCCTTTACTGTTGTTTTATTTCATGTTGACAGTCCCTCGATGGTGACTAGTAGTGTTCAACCGAAGTCGTGGATGTTCTATGTTTCAAGCAGTAGCTGAGATAATTTTATGTGGACAAGAAGAACAAAAACCATTCTTGAAGTCTTGGTATGAACAGATTCCTGAATTGCTGTATATGAGCAATCAACAATGCATTTACATAAGCAAAACCTTGATGACAAAACATACCTATGATGAATTGGTTTGATGATTGTCTTCACAAGCGATATGACCTTGATGATAGTGACTTTATTGACATCAATATTCTTTAATTCATTTTTAACAACAGTGAAGAAGTGATCTCTTTCCTAGTCCAAAATCCTTGAAGACTTGGAGATATATAATGACATGACCAACAACTAGTGCATGACAGTATAAATAGCGACTCTTGGAGTCATGAGAAGTTGTGATACTTGAGTAGACTTGATGTAATGTCCCCGACCCTCAAACAAGATGAGGACACTACTATTACCAAACATATGGGAAAAATAGCCCCATGAACATGAATAGGCATATAATTCTGAAATAAAATTCTTAAAACATAAAACATATTAAGCTGCATAATCCTTCATATACATAGTGGAAGAAAACATACATTCAATCAATCATGCCACATGTTCATTATATTCATTAATCAGTAAACATAAGTGTAGAAGTAAAATAGACAAGGATACTTATTTCATAAACAAGTCATCCCGCAACGAGCTACTTCGCTGCAACGTTCCACCCAACCATAGGCCAGCATGCTCATCAATCTCTCAGCAACACTGCCACCCCCAAGCTGGGCATGATTCCTCAAGGAATAAGGGTCAAATCAGGCTTACACATAGCCATGGTACACAAATCATCCAATCCCACACAATAGGGTTTATCAAGCCGTCAAGGAGCTAGGAAAAGCTAAATGCTAAGCTGGTGGTCTCAATGGAGAGCTAAGGATGCCTACATAAGAGCTAACCTAAATTTTAAGACATCCACACACCCAACACTAGGAATCAGTCCTTTCTGTACTTCACTGTTCCTCAGGCCCTGACTTCCCTTTCCAATACTCTTCAAGGGATATGGAGAAGAAAGCCAGCAACATTCCTCTGTATGGGTGGTTCCCAACACCAGGTTTCTCAAGCATACCCAGACTCTAATCCTGCTCTAAACAGTCCGAATACCACCCTTTCCATGCTGCTATAAAACAATCAGTTCATAGCTTTGTGAAGAAAAAAAAGACGACAGGGCAACAACCCAAATGATAAGGGAACACAAATTAGGTCAAACAAGATGTTTCAGAGTTTTTCTTGGCCCTAGCGTGGCCAAAACAACTCAGCTACAACCCAAAATATGATTTCATTCGCAGCAACACACAACGTGGGGTAAACCACAAAAATCCACGAATAATGGGGGGAAAACCATAGTAAACCACCAAATCAGGGGAAAATCCATAGCCTTGGCTCAACAACAAAATGATGGAAACGTTACACAGTCCGCTAATGGGAAGAAATCCAAACGCCTAGTATTGAAAGCAGAAAACAATCCCTGAGTCGTTCTTGGCCCTATCATGGCCAAAACGACTCCACAACAACCTACAGTAAGCCAAATCGCACCGGCAACTCAGCCATCAAATGTGGGGAAACAACAGTCCTCCTTGACAATGGAGCCACGACACAATTACATAACTGATAGTGAAGAGGGTAAGCACAAATTCTCTGCATGGACAAGAGAGAAACGTCTCACAAGGGGATAATTATAGTCACTATTCACGATTATAGACGGGTCAATACACAGTCCGATAGTACAACAGGAACTCCCCGCTATACACTACCCAGAGGAATAACATAATCACAGGTTGACAATCCCTAGAGAAGGGAGAATGAAACGCCAAACAAGAAAACACACCCTTTCTTAACTCAGCTCTGCGTGAGGAAGACCATCTGAACCCCCTACGTGTCCCTACATGAGAGTGAACTGCAACCACCTAGAGAGTGATGTAGTCGTGGTTCTCTTACCCACGTGAAGGTGGAGAAAGAACTGGTGGAGTGAGAGTGTGGCAAAACTTGACAGTCTTGCCACCCACCACTTCCAGCAATAACTTCTCGATCCAATCAACAAAACACTAGAGAGGTGGTTGGATGAGACAAGGAAGGTGAGCAAATAAAACAGGGTGGTTACACATGGATTTTCCCCAAAGGATCGCACGTGTTACACAATCCCCCCCTTAACCTTAGGAAATCATGCCCTTTTCATTTAACATTGCACCGTCGTAGCTGGCTATAGGTTTATTTTAATTGATGTGCATATTTACATGATGCCAAAAGTCTAATGTGTCGGATATCAAGATATACCATGGGCAATGATCCCAATTGCTGAAACATACAAAACCAAATTGATGGTGGAGCTTTTTCCTTTAGCTCCACACAATGATTAATTACAAAATATATATCATGTATCTTTAATTGCAAATGGGGTCAAAACCAGGGTATTACAATCCCCTCCCCCTTGGAATAACACCATCCTCGGTATTCCAATACATATACAATTTGCACATCAAATTTCAATTTTATTTTTTTTGCAGATCTACCCCATGTTCAATTATTTACTTGAACTTTCAGGACCAAGCCCCTCGACTTCCACGAGCTTCTCTTGCTGGTTCTCATCTTTCGGCTCATCCCCAAGTCTAGGGACTTTTTTGTATCTTAAGCATCTCTCCAAGATTTTCTTGGGTCTTTGCAATTGTTTGAAGGAGACTTCTAGCCATGTCTAGCAACTTTTGGTGTGCTGCCATGATCAATGTGCACCACTAGATTTCACCTTTCTTGCCTGTGAAATGCATCATTGAAATTCTGTTAGACCAAGCATAATATCGACATTAATATCAGTCAATTAATTTCTCAATTGGCATTACATTCCAAGTCTCATCAAGGAGACTTTCATATTTTTCATGCCTTCCCAACAGGCACATGATCTCATTCATGTCCATTCTTGGGAAGGGAATTAACCATTCGAGCATTCACAATTTACTTTAAGAAAATACACACATTCTATTTTCAGTCATACATGCATTCAACAATCTTTTGTTTTCACAATGCATATATCTATCTATCTATCTATCTATCTATCTATCTATCTATCTATCTATCTATATATATAATAAAAAAGGAAACAGAGAGCAGCACGAGCTTTTCCCCTCTTTGTTTTGTTCCATCCTGGAACCCACACCATCAATGTGGATTTTCATGCTATTAGCCCCTTTCACTTCACCATGAATATTGGACCAATCCCTCTTGGTCATGACACTTAGTGCCTCCGGTCTATTTCAGACCTCTCAACCATGGATCTTCCCCACATGGTTCGTCTCAGCTACCAGGAACTTCACAGTCTCACTAGAACCTTTTTCATTACTGCTCATTTTGAGCTCTTCAGGACAGTAATATGTCCACATGCACCCTTAGGATGCTCTCATAGTCCTCGCTTCCAGCGATACCTATATTCAAACATTGAATAAATTCACATGTTTAGTTTATTCTCATCAGTTTTTATCTCTTAAACAAGAGCTTAAAACATCATAACCAATTCATATACACATGCATATTCATAAGCAAGAATTGCAAAATAATCCAACACTTATCTGTATTGTGCGTTTCCTCGTTGGTCCTGTTGCAGCTGCAACAATTTCCCAAAATTCTAAAAATTTTAGGACCCTCCTTTGCTTGGGTTAGTTTGATTTTTTGCTTGAAATTGGTCTAAGAACTTTCAGAAAGACGTTGCTGTGCTTGGATTGAGCTACCCATTGTTTTGATTTCTTCCTCTGATGCCTTAAGTCATCCACTATTTGATCAAGTTCTAATCGCTGCCCTTAAGCGCATTTGAAAACATGCTGGAATCGGAAGATGATTTGTTTTGGTGTTCCACCATTGCGGGTGGACCTTAGCTTTGGTCTTCCACAATTGCGGATGGTTTCTTGTTTTGTGGAAAGAAAAACCTTCCGACTTCTGACCCGTTGGGTTTTTCACGTCGGACGCTTTTTGTTTGGCATCGAAATCTTTTATGATCTTTTCTTCTGCCGTTACGGATGGGTTTTCGATTTTTGACTTTCGGTTCTCTCCCGATCTGGGTGAATGTTTTTTGACTGCTTTTGAGTTTTGAGTCGAAACCTTTTATCATGTCAGTTTTCCCCGTTGCGGAAAGATTTAAACTTTCGTCTCCCAATCTAAAACCTTCTGATGTCCAATCTCTCAACTACCACCCAATGTGTATAACCAGAACGGAAGACTTGGTGCTTTAATCGTCCTCCATAGCGGAAGAACATTCACTTTCAGCCTCCGATTCGAAAACCTTTCGACGTCTGATCTTATGTTTTTGCCATGCGGGTCTCTACGGCTAGGTCTACGTTTGCCCATCTGCCATTGCGGAAGGGAGATTACTCCCGACCTCCGATGCAAAAGCTCGTCGATGTTCGATATTTTTCCCTCGCACGTGCGATTAAATATATAGATGGGGATGGTGTATGGTTTTTCTATTGTTATTTTTTTCGCTGAGCACTGTCGCCATCGAGCTGTCATTTTCTCTTGAGGAAGCGAAGGTCCCCGCTATCTGTATACCTACATCCAAGTGGCAGCTGTGGAAGCATCGAACCATCATCGACCCGCCTTATTCGTCCTATTGCCAGGTAGGCTCCTCGTCATTTTTCCCAGTCCATTTGAACTGTTAGTATTTTTCTACAGTGGTTTTAGGTCCTTGGCCATTTCCTTGTCCTACTAGGTTATATGCCTATATAAGTAGGGATTTTTATCTTTTGACCGTGGGAAGACAGTTTAACCTCCATAGCAGCTGTGTTTTTCCACCACCATTCATTTGCTACCATGCGCATAAGGATTGAGGGGTTTCGACGCAGACAGCCGTTATGTCGTCTGCGACAAACCACCCTGCATAGTTATGATAGGTAGGAGGTAGGTCTGCCATGGATTTCTTTGGGGGTTTTGGGGCTGTTTATCCTATGGTGTGTTACCCATATTTTAAGCCCTAGCCGTTTTCACCTTCGCGGTTCTGCACATCCTCGTCGAGCTTAGTGTCTAACCCGTGGCTTAATGGAGGAAAAATTTCTTTTCTATGGGTGTAGGCATGGTGCCATTGAGAAAACCTCGTAGTTAATACTGTTGCTTCCCACTCCGCTTAATCCCCGGTCGTTTTGTACTTATGTACTTCATGCTACCCCGTAGAGCTCAGTGGTCAAACCCCAGCCTGTGGGAGGGAATATATCTTTGTTCTTAGTTTTTTATCAGAAGGGCGTGGGTTTGGTTTTGATAAGGCACCGTTAAAGAATCTTGTGTAATTATTACTGTATTTCCCTCGCAGTAAAAGGACCATGGCATGCATAGAAAGCAGAAATGGGTGGCTTATTGATGTAGATTTCTTTGTCATCTTGAATGGGGCTGATATAATTGTTCCATATCATTCAACAGTAGTAGATTGTTTTTTTTTTTTACTATAAGTGACATGTTTTGCATCATGCTAGACTTAAACGAGTTCATTAAATGCTTCACTTTGTTTGTAACAGTTGAGATTAAGGTAGGCCATTTTAGGCTATCCATGCATACATTTGTCTCTTTAACAAATTGTTGTCATAATGCACATAGAAAAAGTAAAACGCTGCACACTGTCATATAAATGTCTGCACCTTGAATTTCTCAATGTTACAATGTTATATATGGTAGGAAGAATTCGAATCCACCATGTGCAAGAGGCAGAAGAAAAAGGCCCCTGTGGTCAAAGAAGGGCCAGAAGTAGAGGTTGTCACGAAGACCGAATACATATATGAAGACACTCAATGTGTTTCTGGTGTTGAACCTGAGTACGAATGGGGTGAAATATATAGATTGATTTCCCGCAGGGAGGTTCCCGACATGGGCCTCGAAAAAGAATCCTTCTATGATAACATAGAGAAATCTTCTCTCATGAAAGTTGCCACCAGGCCAGAGCTGTTCCCATTCTCTGAGGTAATTGGCTGGATTTTTCCCCAGGCAGATACAACCACGATGATTCTGGAAAATGTTGACAAAGAGGGATATGCTGCATTTAGCCTTGGATACGTGGCATTGGCTTATCACCTTCCAGAAGCCCAAGTATTCTTGTCTGATGACTAGCTGAATAGCATTAGAATGGACCTGGTAGAGACTCTTAAGAGACTGCTATTGCAGGGAAAACATTACCGGTACAGACCGACAAGTGAATATGATATGGAGAGCTTGAGGGCTCCCTACAGATTTATAGCTCTGATGCTTAATAGGGTCTTTGGGAGAGCTCATGGCAGACTCTTCAAGCTAGAGTGGATACCCATCATTTTCCATGTGGCCACCCAAGGGACAGTCTTCAATTGGGCTAGCCTGGTATCCAGCAGTGTTTCTTCTTGCCTGACCTTAGCCTTGGAAGGAGAATCTCAGAAAAGGTCCGAATTTTACATGAGTTCAATACTCATACACTGTATACTATGAAACCAGTCTTTCCTTGGTCTCAGGTGCATCTGGGACCGAGAAAGAATGCCTGTATATGTTGCTTATAGACCACTGTGGGCACACCAGTACCACAACCACTGCGGAGAAGTCTGTGAGCACTTCATTATGCCACTATACACGCTCATTTTCCAGAAAGAGTGTGACTGTATGTCTGAGGAGGCCATGTGAGTAATAGTCGAGCACACAGATTACTTTTTGACCGAACATGGCATGTACTCCAGGATGTTCGGAGGCTCTAGAGAGCCTTCCCTATTGCCAAAATATGCAACTGGCTACATTGTCCATAAGGAGGTGGTCAAACAAGTGTTCCTAGATGGAATAGGCAGTTTCCTATTCGAACACAAGAAGACTGCTTATCCTCCCTTACCTTTCCGACTAGGAAACTACCGGTTTGCTAAGGTGAAACAAGCTCGTGAGTTTGTAGAGGAGCTAGAGAAATTCCACTTTGGCGAGATGCCCTATCACATAAATGACTCCCATGGTAAAGTTGCAGAGCATTGTAAAGAAAACAAGGTGCATTTCAAATATACTCACCATTTTGATAGGGAAGAGTCTGTCTTCCGGAATGCCCTGAACATGACTACACTGAAGAGAAGATTCACGAAGAAAATCAGCACCAAGGGTGGAAAAGGGGATGAACAGGATAAGACCAAGGAGGAAGCCAAAAGGAGGGATGAAGAATCCCATAGGTTGGTGAAAGAAGCTGCAGAAAGGATACATACTGAAGAAGAAAAAAGAGCTGCTCATGAAGCAGTAGAGAAAGCAAAGGAAGCAGCCAAAGAAACAGAGGAAGCAAAGAGAAATCTCAATGAGGAGCTCCAAAAGCAAGAAGCTGAAAGAAGAAAGTTGACACAGCAGTCAACTTCTAAAACAGTAGCAGGGAAGGCTCAGGAGGTGGAGAATCCTGAGGTTTAGACCCCTCAAGTACCTGCTACCAGCATACCCATGGTCCCCACACTCAAGCTGGTCCCTTTTGTGTAGGAAAAGGGAAAGGAAATCCCTGATTTCAACACTGTATATTATGATAGGGAAACAAATAGAATAATAAATAGGACAGAGAGGAAAGTCGAGGCGGAAGGTCTACCTTGTAAAATGATAACAGATACGGCTGTTCTGTTAGGAACTGACCAGGATCCAAGATTTACCCTAGGAGCCGGGTTTGCATTCATCCAAGCTTCAGAGGATACCATAGGCAAGATAATGATAGACTTGTAGCAATCCAAGAAATATTCTGCTCAATTAAAAGATACATTGAGGCACGAGAGGGAAGAGAGCAACAGGCTCAAGAGGAAATATGAATATGTGCAATGGGAAATGAAATCCTTAGGAGCTGAAGTACAGGCCCTCCTAGTAGAAATGAAAATCAAGGAAACAAAACATGAGGCCCTAGAGAATGTGCAGAAGGAATACCAAGATCTAAAGAGCGAGAAGGAACAGCTACCGGCAAAGGTGGAAGATCTCGAAGAGCAGTAGAAGATCCTCTTGTAGGCCAATGATCTGCACACCCAAGAACTGAGAAAGGAACTTCAGGAGCAGATTTCTTCTTTGACCACCACTTTGGAAGTGGCAAGAGAATAGCAGGTTAACCTCCACCCTTTCAAGGAGCACGTATTAACCCAAAAAACCAAGATGCTGCAGCTGCGGATTGCTGTTGAAAAAGAAAGATGTAGAGTGCTGCAAATTGATGGCCGATTGGAGGAGATCCTGGAAACTGCATCCTATTTTTTCAACCGATCCCAGGATGTCCTAGAGGTCCTAACTGCAAGAATGGCAAGGTTGGAGAACAACGAAGAAACCCCAGCATATCTACCTTCAAAAGACCAGCTGGCCCTCAAACGGGACTACAACCTAGTGGAGTTTTCTATTAACACTGCTGAATACTTCAAGAAGGCAGTAAAAAAGACAAAGGGATTATGCACCTATTTTTCCAGAAGACTTATAATTACATAGAACCGATGCCAGATAGAAGCTGCAGAGAGGCTTGAAGCTTTCCCAGATCACGACGCCTTTGTGGAGCTATTGTAGAAGAGATTTCAGGAGGAAGAAGCTAAGGTACAGGATATCAAAGCCTTGGATGAGCTGATTTTGAGAAGCGAAGTAGATCATCCAGCCGTTAGTGTACAACTTCTGGAGGATCAGCTCCGATTGAGTACATCCAGGGTTGAGGCTATCAAGAATCAAGCTGAGAAGTTTGAGATAAATATTCAGTTTTTGGAGCCTTGTGCTTTTGAAGGCATCGCTAAGGAAGCTGCAGCGTGCAAGAAGTTTCTAGACAGTCAAGTGGGCCCCTCCTCATGAAGGATCGGTCATTATTGTAATTTGTAACTATTTTGTAAAATATTTAAGAAAATTAGAACGGTGGGAGACGAGATTTTGGGAATCCCAAAGGTCACTGTATGTCGGAGGAGGCCATGCGAGTAATAGTGGAGCATGCAGACTACTTTTTGACCGAAGATGGCATGTACTTCAGGATGTTCGGAGGCTCTAGAGCGCCTTTGCTATTGCCAAAATATGCAACTGACTACATTTTCCATAAGGAGGCGGTCAGAAAAGTGTTCCTAGATGGAATAGGAAGTTTCCTATTTGAACACAAGAAGACTGCTTATCCTCCCTTACCTTTCCGACTAAGAAACTACTGGTTCGCTAAGGTGAAACAAGCTGGTGAGTTTGTAGAGGAGCTAGAGAAATTCCACTTTGGTGAGATGCCCTATCATAGAAATGACTCCCATGGTAAAGATGCAGAGCATTGTAAAGAAAACAAGGTGCATTTCGAATATACTCACCATTTTGATAGGGAAGAGTCTGTCTTCCGGAATGCCCCGAACATGACTCCACTGAAGAGAAGATTCATGAAGAAAATCACCACCAAAGGTGGAAAAGGGGATGAATAGGCTAAGGCCAAGGAGGAAGCCAAAAGGAGGGATGAAGAAGCCTAGAGGTTGGCGAAAGAAGCTGCAGAAAGGCTACATACTGAAGAAGAAAAAAGAGCTGCTCAGGAAGCAGCAGAAAAAAGCAAAGGAAGCAGCCAAAGAAACAGAGGAAGCAAAGAGAAAGCTCGATGAGGAGCTCCAAAAGCAAGAAGCTGAAAGAATAAAGTTGACACAGTAGTCAACTTCTGAAACAGCAGCAGGGCAGGCTCAGGAGGTGGAGAATCCCAAGGTTCAGACCCCTCAAGTACCTGCTACCAGCATACCCATGGTCCCCACACTCAAGCTGGTCCCTTTTGTGCAGGAAAAGGGAAAGGAAATCCCTGATTTCAACACTGTATATTATGATAGGGAAACGAAGAGAATAATAAAGAGGACAGAGATGAAATTCGAGGCAGAAGGTCTACCTGGTAAAATGATAACAGATACGGATGTTATGTTAGGAACTGACCAGGATCCGAGATTTATGCTAAGAGTCGGTTCTGCATTCATCCAAGCTTTAGAGGATAACATAGGCAAGATAATGATAGACTTGGAGCAATCCAAGAAATATTCTACTCAATTAAAAGATACATTGAGGCACGAGAGGGAAGAGAGCAACAGGATCAAGAGGAAATATGAATATGTGCAATGGGAAATGAAATCCTCAAGAGCTGAAGTACAGGCCCTCTAAGTAGAAATGAAAATCAAGGAAACAGCACAGGAGCGCCTAGAGAAGGTGTAGAAGGAATACCAAGATCTAAAGAGCGAGAAGGAACATCTACTATCAAAGGTGGAAGAGCTCGAAGAGCAAAAGAAGATCCTCTTGTAGGCCAATGATCTGCACACCCAAGAACTGAGAAAGGAACATCAGGAGCAGATTTCTTCTTTGACCGCTACTTTGGAAGTGGCAATCGAACAGCAGGTTAACCTCTAGCCTTTCAAGGAGCATGTATTAACCCAGAAAACCAAGATGTTGCAGCTGGAGACTGCTGTTGAAAAAGAAACATGTAGAGTGCTGCAAATTGATGGTCGATTGGAGGAGATCCTAGAAACTACATACTATTTTGTCGACCAATCCCAGGACGTCCTAGAGGTCCTAACTGCAAGAATGGAAAGGTTGGAGAACAACGAAGAAACCCCAGTGGATCTACCTTCAAAAAACTAGCTGGCCCTCAAACGGGACTACAACCTAGTGGAGTTTTCTATTAACACTACTGAAGACTTCAAGAAGGCAGTAAAAAAGACAAAGGGATTATGCACCGAGTTTTGCAAAAGACTTCTCATTACATACAACCGATGCCAGATAGAAGCTGCAGAGAGGCTTGAATATTTCCCAGATCACGATGCCTTTGTGGAGCTATTGCAGAAGAGATTCCAGGAGGAAGAAGCTAAGGTACAGGATATCAAAGCCTTGGATGAGTTGATTTTGAGAAGCGAAGTAGATCATCCAGCTGTTAGTGTACAGCTTCTGGAAGATCAGCTCCGATTGAGTACATCCAGGGTCGAGGCTACCAAGAATCAAGCTAAGAAGTTTGAGATAAATATTCAGTTTTTGGAACCTTGTGCTTTTGAAGGCATCACTAAGGAAGCTGCAGCATGGAAGAAGTTTCTAGACAGTCAAGTGGGCCCCTCCTCATGAAGGATCGGTCATTATTGTAATTTGTAACAATTTTATAAAACATTTAAGAAATGCAGAATGTTGGGAGACGAGAGGTTGGGAAGCCCAAAGGTCACTTTGGGCAGCCCAACAGTCTGTCCCTTTTGTATAAATGTAAAAGACTTAGAAGGAGAATGGAATTTTTCCCAGCAAGACTGGTAAAGACACATTGTAAGAAGAACTATTTCCTTTTGCAATAAAAATTACAGTTTGCCTGTTGGAGGAAGCTTAGTGGAATATTCAAATGTTGTGCTATGGATTTGTTGAAGAGGAACTATTTTGTTTTCATCTTTATGTCCATTAATTGTGAGATCGTTCTAACTCATTGAACCTATGTTCTTGTATGAATTTTTTCCAGTTTATTCTATGAATATTTCCAGTATGAGTAATGTATGCTGCTTACGAAATAGTTGGCTATCTGATTGTTGAAATATCTTTAATCTTTCATGTGTTACAGAGAAGAAAATCAGCTACCTATAATTTATGTTTATAATACATGAATAATCTACATTACTCATAAATAAATCATATTCTGGCTCCCCGAGGATAGGTGTATAGATAGGTAGTTATATGGATAGTTAGTTTATTTCATTCTTGCATATGTGATGTAGATGCTTGTGAGCCTAAGACGAGAGGTAATAACCTGTGCATCACATTGTGACTACTCCCTACATCTCGATCACCCTGCATTATTAATTAGGTCTTTGTATTTCATACATTAAGTCAAAAATACAAAAACTCGGTGGACCGGGCCACAACCTGTAAAACCTTTGCTTGTTTCTTGACCTACGGTAGCCGGACCACAAACTGGACGGATTCCCTATACCAAACAGTCAACGAGCTAGTTGGGAACGTTGACTGGGGAGAATCCCTTACTGTTGTCACCTGTGAATTTCCAGGCCTCAATAGTTTTGGCGCTAGAAGGAGGGCCGCCAGTGAATGGCTGGCCGTGGAAACTATTTTTTCCCAATATTACCCCACCAGCAGAAGTTTAAAGCTAGTAACTCGACCCAAGCACTTACAAGTTTTAGGTATATCCTATTGAATCAAGAAAGCCTGTTTTCATCTTGTGTTGTTCTTTGCTCAGAATCTTGTTCTTATAGATGTGCCTGAGGCTGGAATTAATGTAAATCAACCCAACCCATTACCAGCATGGAGAGCAAGGTCCCCTTTGAACCTCACACCGCCTTTGCATAACCTGCCTCAAGCCTTTGACAAGTTGTTTCCTAAGTTTGACCCCGAAGAAAGGATTGATGTAGACAACCACCTGCAGATATTTTATCTAGCATTAGAAGGGATAAGGGCTGGGGAGTATGAAGATGTGGTATGTAGACTATTCCCTCACACCCTGAAAGGAGCAGCAGCATCCTAGTATTTCAGTCTCCCTACAAATTTGATTCCTAATTGGGACACCTTCGAGAAGGTTTTCAGAAGTAAATACACCACCCAAAAAACACATGCCTCATTAATGAAAGGTATCAGTTTGTTAAGAAAAGAGAAGAATGAGAAGGTATATATTTTCACTCAACAATTTTCAATATACCTAAAGAACTTCTCTGAAGCTGACAAACCCTCAGACAAGGCCTTAATTGAGTATTATACCTCAGCCCTAGGGCCTGAGCTGGCCATGTTTGCCAAGATGAAAGCCAAACCCACATTGGTAGATACTTGTGAAGAGGCTGAAAGAGTAGAGGGTGAGAGGGAAAGTGTAGAAGATTATCCTAATCTACCTGGAGAGAAAACTACAGATAAAATAGCTTTGGTGTTGTCCAAACCCAAAAAGGAGCACTCATATGATTTCGAGGGAATGATGAAAACGATGTAGAAGCTTTCCAACCGAATAATAGATCTGGAAAAACAAAGGGACATTCAGAAAACTTATAAGCCCTACTATCCGAAAAGAGAAGATAATAACCAATGGAAAATCCCTCCCCCAAATTTAGCCTCAATAAATATAACAGAAATAGGGGGGGATAGTTTCTGTACTTTTCACCAGCAACATCACTTTGAGAAGAAGTGCCCTCAATGGTTAAATTCAATGTCTTCGGTAATGATTAAGCTGCTGAACTCCAAATTGACTGAAGACAGTGGTGAAGGAGGAGGAAAAGAACAGACCATAGAGAAGCAAGATGATGATACCATGTTCTTATGGAAGGGTGTTTTGCTTTTCAACACAAAAGAAGATGCTCTCAAATCTCAATATACACATGCACCCACAAAAATAAGAACCTAGCAATTAAGGACAATACAATACTTCCAAAGGTTAAAAATTTGCAAGAGAATGTCAAGAGGCTAGTAGATGTGAATGCTAAAGATGACACACCTGAAGCCACTCCTTGTAAACAAGAAATAGAGTTACTCGTCGAACCTGCCAAACCTATGAAATATGATGGGGGAGAAAAAGCTGACAAATTTAAAGAGGATATGCCCACAAAAAACCAACCTGTAGAAGAAAAGATCGAATTAACTAGGATAAGGAAAACTAGCGCTCCACCTTTCCTTGTGACTCTTGAAATTTTGAATCATAAGGTGCATAATTGTTTGGTGGACTCTGGGTGATCGATGAATGTTATGCCTCTGGTAGTTTGCAAAAAACTAAATGGACAGCTAAAACCTACTATTTGGGATGTCACTCAACTAGACAAGACTAGTGTCAAAGTAGTGGGGGAGATGGAGAATGTTCTAATTCGATTGTCTGTAAATAAAAGGATATGTCATTACATTGATATTGTAGTAGCAGACATACCAGATGGCTATGGAATGATCCTGAACCGAGATTGGACAGCAAGACTAAATGGGTACTTTGCTTCAGATTGGTCTCACTTGTGGCTACCTCAGAAGGGCAGCCCAAACCTGATTAAGATATTGAGAGAACCCTACATGAAGCACAATGTCACTAAGCTAGGAGAGGGAAATGAATCTGCTGATTCTGTCTTGGGAAATTATCTGACTGAGTTTGAGTTAAGACATCTTACTCCAAGAAAGGCCAGTTCTATGATTGATATTCAGCTTGAGCTCCTTCAACTTCCTCAGGCTGTAAGAGATGATCATAGCATAGTATACATGTGTTCAGTTTCAAAACTAACCCAGCTAGACCATGGTTAGATATCCCATGTCTATGATCTAGCCCACCCTTTAGCTCTCTAGATTAAAATTTTTGTAGGAGTGGGAAAATTTCACTTTGTACATAAATAAATTGTTTTGTGTTCTTTAATGATTTGATGCTTTTTCTTTTGATTATTTGATTTGATGCTATTTTATTTTATTGTTTTGCTAGTATTTCGTTTGGTTTTGAATAAAGAGGAAAACTTTTGGTTGCAATGGAAACATCAGGGTTCTTTATTAACTGAAATCTTGAGCGAAAGACTGTGCTTGAAAGTAGAGAATGTCTTCTAGTAGCAGCGTTCCTAACTAGAAAATGCATTCATTGAAGTCTTCCTTAACCCCTGTAAATAGCTCAGAAGTAAAAGAAGTCTGGAATACTATTTCGAGGCTCCATCCATTTCACATCTTAAATATCCAAGGGGGTGACAGCAAAAGACCCACGAAAAGGAAGCAGAGTAAAACAGTATATCATATATAAATGATTCCATGACATATACTCAGAAAATCAAAAGGCTATCAAGAGTCGAAACTCCTTAAAGAAAAACAATACATATCAAATAAAAATATCAAAGCATGAAGTACTAAATGGCCACAAGATCCTCTCCGTCCGTGAACTGAAATATGAAATACATTGTTCACACAAAAGGACACTGTGGGATAGAGGGTCCTGAATTAAAATTCAGTAAGAAAGGCTTGCAGGAGGACTCATATCAAAAGAACTAAAGTTCAAAAGGAACACAAGTGCAGTTAGCATGGAATTGAGGAACAAAAGGATAATACTGTTTACTCTCTATTACAATCCTATGGTGTCCAAGCTGTAAACTACATGAGGAAAGAAAACATAAACCTCACTTATTTGGCCTCAAAAGAGTTATTCAGACTTGCAATATTTCTGATGTTACCATTTCCCGAAGAATAGACTACTTCTCAATGGTTTAAAATGCTTAAGTTGGCCAACCCAAGGATACAAACATCTAGAAGAGTTCAACTTTTATTCAGATGGCCTTGCACTGGGAAGGAGTTAATTCAGAAATCTGGGGTTCACCAGGTAGTCGCCAATTGTTGCAGCTGCAACAATTTCCCAAAATTCTAAAAATTTTAGGACCCTCCTTTGCTTGGGTTAGTTTGATTTTTTGCTTGAAATTGGTCTAAGAACTTTCAGAAAGACGTTGCTATGCTTGGATTGAGCTACCCATTGTTTTGATTTCTTCCTCAGATGCCTTAAGTCATCCACTATTTGATCAAGTTCTAATCGCTGCCCTTAAGTGCATTTGAAAACATGATGGAATCGAAAGATGATTTGTTTTGGTGTTCCACCGTTGCGGGTGGATCTTAGCTTTGGTCTTCCGCAGTTGCAGATGGTTTCTTGTTTTGCGGAAAGAAAAACCTTCCAACTTCCGACCCGTTGGGTTTTTCACGTCAGATGCTTTTTGTTTGGCATTGGAATCTTTTATGATCTTTTCTTCCGCCGTTGCGGATGGGTTTTCGATTTTTGACTTTCGGTTCTCTCCCGATCCGGGTGAATGTTTTTCGACTGCTTTTGAGTTTTGAGTCGGAACCTTTTATCATGTCAGTTTTCCCCGTTGCAGAAAGATTTAAACTTTCATCTCCCGATCTAAAACTTTTTGACGTCCGATCTCTCAACTTCCACCCGATGTGTATAACCAGAACGGAAGACTTGGCACTTTAACCATCCACCGTAGCGGAAGAACGTTCGCTTTCAGCCTCTGATTCGAAAACCTTCCGACATCCGATCTTATGTTTTTGCCATGTGGCTCTCCGCGGCTAGGTATACGTTTGCCCATCCGTCATTGCAGAAGGGAGATTACTCCCAATCTCCGATGCAAAAGCTCACCGATGTCCAATATTTTCCCCTCGCATGTGCGATCAAATATATAGACGGGGATAGTGTATGGTTTTTCTATTGTTATTTTTTTCAATGAGCACTGTCACCATCGAGCTGTCATTTTCTCTTGAGGTAGCAAAGGCCCTCACTGTCAGTGTACCTACATCCAGGTGGTAGCTATGGAAGCATCGAACCGTCATCGACCCCCCTTACTCACCGTATTGCCAGGTAGGCTCCTCATCGTTTTTCCCGGTCCATTTGAACTGTTAGTATTTTTCTACGGTGGTTTTAGGTCCCTTGCCGTTCCCTCGTACCACTAGGTTATACGCCTATATAATTAGGGATTTTTATCTTTTGACCGTGGGAAGATAGTTTAACCTTCAGAGCAGCTGTGTTTTTACACCACCGTTCATTTGCTACCCTGTGCATAAGGATTGAGGGGTTTCGGCACAGACGACCGTTACGCCATCTGCGTCAAACCACCCTGCATAGTTACGATAGGTAGGAGGTAGGTATTCCATGGACTACTTTGTGGGTTTTGTGGCTATTTATCCTATGGTGTGTTACCCATATTTTAAGCCCTAGCCGTTTTCACCTTCGCGGTTGTGCGCATCCTCGTTGAGCTTAGTGTCAAACCCGTGGCTTGCTAGAGGAAAAATGTCTTTTCTATGGGTGTAGGTGTGGCGCCGTTGAGAAAACCTCGTAGTTACTACTGTTGCTTCCCGCACCGCTTAAGCCTTGGCCGTTTTGTACCTATGTACTTCAGGCTACCCCGTAGAGCTCAGCGGTCAAACCCCAGCCTGTGGGAGGGAATATATATTTGTTCTTAGTTGTTGATCAAAAGGGCATGGGTTTGGTTTTGATAAGGCACCGTTAAAGAATCCTGTGTAATTATTACTGTCTTTCCCTCGCAGCGAAAGGACCATGGCATGCATAGAAAGCAGAAATGGGTGGCTTATTGATGTAGATTTCTTTGTCATCTTGAATGGGGCTGATATAATTGTTCCATATCATTCAACAGTAGTAGATTGCTTTTTTTTTTTTACTATATGTGACATGTTTTGCATCATGCTAGAATTAGACGAGTTCATTAAATGCTGCACTTTGGTTGTAATAGTTCAGATTAAGGTAGGCCATTTTAGGCTATCCATGCATACATTTATCTCTTTAACAAATTGCTGTCATAATGCACATAGAAAAAATAAAACGCTGCACATTGTCATATAAATTTCTGCACCTTGAATTTCTCAATGTTACAATGTTATATATGGCAGGAAGAATTTGAATCCACCATGTCCAAGAGGAAGAAGAAGAAGGTCCCTGTGGTCAAAGAAAGGCCAGAAGTAGAGGTTGTCATGAAGACCGAATACATATATGAAGACACTCAATGTGTTTCTGGTGTTGAACCCGAGTACAAATGGGGTGAAATATATAGATTGATTTCCCATATGGAGGTTCCCGACATGGGCCTCGAAGAAGAATCCATATATGCTAACATAGAGAAATATTCTCTCATGAAAGTTGCCACCAGGACAGAGCTGTTCCCATGCTCTGAGCTAATTGGTTGGATTTTGCCGTGGGAAGATACAACCACGATGATTCTGGAAAATGTTGACAGACAGGGCTATGCTGCATTTAGCCCTGGATATGTAGCGTTGGCTTATCACCTGCCAAAATCCCAAGTATTCTTGTTTAATGACTGGCTGAATAGCATTAGAATGGACCTGGTAGAGACTCTTAAGAGAATGCAATTCCAGGGAAAACATTACCGGTGCAGACCGACAAGTGAATATGATTCGGCGAGCTTGAGGTCTCCCTACATATTTATAGCTCTGATGCTTAATAGGGTCTTTGGGAGAGCTCATGGTAGAATCTTCAAGCTAGAGTGGATACCCATCATTTTCCATGTGGCCACCCAAGGGACAGTCTTCAATTGGGCCATCCTGGTATCCAGCAGTATTTCTTCTTGCCTGACCTTAGCCTTGGAAGGAGAATCCTGGAAAAGGTCCAAATTTTACATGAGTTCAATACTCATAGACTGTATACTGTGCAACCAGTCTTTCCCTGGTCTCAGGTGCATCTTGGAACCGGAAAGAATGCCTGTATATGCTGCTTATAGACCACTGTGGGCACACCAGTACCACAACCACTACGAAGAAGTCTGTGAGCACTTCATTATGCCACTATCCACGCTCATTTTCTGGAAAGAGTGTGACTGTATGTCGGAGGAGGCCATGCGAGTAATAGTGGAGCACGCAGACTACTTTTTGACTGAAGATGGCATGTACTTCAGGATGTTCAGAGGCTCTAGACCGCCTTCGCTATTGCCAAAATATGCAACTGACTACATTGTCCATAAGGAGGCGGTTAGACAAGTGTTCCTAGATGGAATAGGAAGTTTCCTATTTGAACACAAGAAGACTGCTTATCCTCCCTTACCTTTTCTACTAGGAAACTACCAGTTCGCTAAGGTGAAACAAGCTGGTGAGTTTGTAGAGGAGCTAGAGAAATCCCACTTTGGGGAGATGCCCTATCATAGAAATGACTCCCATGGTAAATTTGCGGAGCATTGTAAAGAAAACAAGGTGCATTTTGAATATACTCACCATTTTGATAGGGAAGAGTTTGTCTTCTGGAATGCCCCAAACATGACTACACTGAAGAGAATATTCATGAAGAAAATCACCACCAAAGGTGGAAAAGGGGATGAACAGGCTAAGGTCGAGGAGGAATCCAAAAGGAGGGATGAAGAAGCCTAGAGGTTGGTGAAAGAGCTGCTTAGGAAGCAGCAGAGAAAGCAAAGGAAGCAGCCAAAGAAACAGAGGAAGCAAAGAGAAAGCTTGATGAGGAGCTCCAAAAGCAAGAAGCTGAAAGAATAAATTTGACATAGTAGTTAGCTTCTGAAACAGCAGTAGGGTAGGATCAGGAGGTGGAGAATCCCAAGGTTGAGACCCCTCAAGTACCTACTACTAGCATACCCATGGTCCCCACAGTCAAGATGGTCCCTTTTATGTAGGTAAAGGGAAAGGAAATCCCTGATTTCAACACTGTATATTATGATAGGGAAACGAAGAGAATAATAAAGAGGACAGAAAGGAAAGTCGAGGCAGAAGGTCTACCTATTAAAATGATAACATATACGACTGTTATGTTAGGAACTGACCAGGATCCGAGATTTACTCTAAGAGTCGGTTCTACATTCATCTAAGCTTCAGAGGATAACATAGGCAAGATAATGATAGACTTGGAGCAATCCAAGAAATCTTCTGCTCAATTAAAAGATACATTTAGGCACGAGAGGGAAGAGAAAAACATGATCAAGAGGAAATATGAATATGTGAAACGGAAAATGAAATCCTCAAGAGATGAAGTATAGGCCCTCCAAGTAGAAATGCAAATCAAGGAAATAGCACAGGAGGCCCCAGAGAAGGTGCAGAATGAATACCAATATCTAAAGAGAAAGAAGGAACAACTACTGTCAAAGGTGGAAGAGCTCGAAGAGTAGCGTAAGATCCTCTTGTAGGCCAATTATCTACACACCCAAGAACTGAGAAAGGAACATTAGGAGCAGATTTCTTCTTTGACCACTGCTTTGGAAGTGGCAATAGAACAGCAGGTTAACCTCCAGCCTTTCAAGGAGCATGTATTAACCCAGAAAACCAAGATTTTGCAGCTACAGACTGCTGTTGAAAAAGAAAGATGTAGAGTGCTGCAAATTGATGGCCGATTGGAGGATATCCTGGAAATTGCATCCTATTTTGTCGACTGATCCCAGGACGTCCTAGAGGTCCTAACTGCAAGAATGGAAACATTGGAGAACAACGAAGAAACCCCAGCTAATCTACCTTCAAAAGATCAGTTGGACCTCAAACAGGACTACAACCTAGTGGAGTTTGCTATTAACACTACTGAAGACTTCAAGAAGGCAGTAAAAAAGACAAAGGGATTATGCACCGAGTTTTGCAGAAGACTTCTCATTACATACAACCGATGCCAGATAGAAGATACAGAGAGGCTTGAATATTTCCCAGATCACGATGCCTTTGTGGAGCTATTGCAGAAGAGATTCCAGGAGGAAGAATCTAAGGTACAGGATATCAAAGCCTTGGATGAGTTGATTTTGAGAAGCGAAGTAGATCATCCAGCTGTCAGTGTACAGCTTCTGGAAGATCAGTTTCGATTGAGTACATCCAGGATCAAGGCTATCAAGAATCAAGCTGAGAAGTTTGAGATAAATATTCAGTTTTTGGAGCCTTGTGCTTTTGAAGGCGTCGCTAAGGAAGCTGCAGCATGGAAGAAGTTTCTAGATAGTCAAGTGGGCCCCTCCTCATGAAGGATCGGTCATTATTGTAATTTGTAACTATTTTGTAAAACATTTAAGAAATACAGAACGTTGGGAGACGAGAGGTTGGGAAGCCCAAAGGTCACTTTGGTCAGCCCAACAGTATGACCCTTTTGTATAAATGTAAAAGACTTAGAAGGAGAATGGAATTTTTCCTAGCAAGACTGGTGAAGACATATTGTAAGAAGAACTATTTCCTTTTGCAATAAAAAATTACAGTTTTCCTATTGGAGGAAGCTTAGTGGAATATTCAAATGTTGTGCTATGGATTTGTTCAAGAGGACCTATTTCGTTTTCAGCTTTATGTCCATTAACTGTGAGACCGTTATAACTCATTGAACCTATGTTCTTGTATGAATGTTTTCCGGTTTATTCTATGAAGATTTCCACTATGAGCAATGTATGCTGCTTATGAAACAGTTGGCTATCTGATTGTTGAAATATCTTTAATCTTTCATGTGTTACAGAGAAGAAAATCAGCTACCTGTAATTTCTATTTATAGTACATGAATAATCCACATTACTCATAAATAAATCATATTCTAGCTCCCCGGGGATAGGTGGATAGATAGTTAGTTAGACAGATAGTTAGTTTATTTCATTCTTGCATATGTGATGTAGATGCTTGTGAGCCTAAGACGAGAGGTAACAACCTGCGCATCACATTGTGACTACTCCCTGCATCTCTATCACCCCGCATTATTAATTAGGCCTTTGCATTTCATACATTAAGTCAAAAATACAAAAAATCGGTGGACCGGGCCGCAACCGGTAAAACCTTTGTTTTTCTCTTGACCTACGGTTGTCGGACTGCAAACCGGACGAATTCCCTATACCAAACAGTCAAGGGGCTAGTTGGGAATGTTGACTGGGGAGAATCCCTTACTGTTGTCACCTGTGAATTTCCAGGCCTCAACAGGTCCATAGGATCATGTTTCACTTTGCAAGGTTTGGGATCGTCTATGGACTTGGATGTTAGACCAGCATGCAGGCTGCTTCACAACATCCTTTTATACATATATTAGGCACAGTCAAGGAAACCTTTAGTTGCGTTTATCATACCGTCAACAAATCGCCTACACTTATATCAACAATACACGTATATCAACAACCAATCATCAGCCAAGCCAACATCGTTGGGTTTATCAGACCATCAACAATAACACATGCACTTATATCAACAATAAACGACCATTTCCAGGTCTCATTTCCGGTAGTGAGCTCTAATTCCACTACCCCATATCACACAAGAGACCATTCCCTTCTATGAGTTGACAGTCCCTCAGGAATGTCTCCTTCTCTATGCTCTTTAGGGAGACCACTCCTTTCTATTAGTTGACAGTCCCTTATGAATGTGTCCTTCTCTATAGAAGGTAGGATGAGCTCAAGCCATTGTCCATTTAGTGTACAACACCAGACTACATCTGTTTATCCTAACAACACAAGCAATATAAGCATATTCATTAGTGTTATCGTTCTAAAACTGTAATCACATTTCGTATCATTCACTATCATGTATGGAGACACCAAAAGTGCGTCCACTCCCTAGGGTGTAATCACTATTGAAAAACCCTTCCATGGTCCAACATCGGAAAAGTGTGCACCATTTCTCGGTGTGTTCCATGTAGGCCCTATTCGTATTCAAACAGTAGGTCATAATGGAAATAAAATCAAAACATGTTTTGCATATTGAATTCAATAATCTAACATGCATATTCTTAGCTAGGGTTATAGAACACTTATCCATTTGCCGATGCAGTATTCCTTCGTTAAGGAGGAATGGGGGCTCCCTTCCTTGAGTTGATAGTCCCTTGGTTTTCCATCACAACTCCTCTTTTCATTTCATATCCACACATGTCTTACCAACATAACCTATACCATCTCACTCATGTTGCTTACCAGACATGTAGTGCAGATGAGACATTTTCCAAATGTCCAATAGAGTTTCACGTGAAACCCATTTCCAAAATAAGGGGAAAACCTTCCCATGAAGTTTGGATCCTGTAGGCCATCACACATGATCTTCCTATAGTGTGTACCCTTGGAACATTCATCAAATAGCCAAACAGTCAATCATTATCTGATAATATAATCCAAATTTGATTGCTCCATAACCAAGCAATGACATTAGCAATTAAAATCAAGGAGAATTTGCAACTTTGTTTACTACAGAAATTGAATTGTTTGGAAATGAGTTGATCCTCATTTGTGGGTATCTTGTAAGCAACACAACTATGCCATTTCTAATTTCATGCTTACTAGAATAACATGAATGCCAACTTACAATGCGTCCTCCTAACACAATCTTATGCAAGCCAATAGTGATTAGTAGTTGTCAGCAATTTCTCAAATCTGCAATTCGCAAATTCAAATTTAACAACCCATTATGCGTACAAACTATTTTTACAGCCATGAGACTCTCCTCATAAGGTTTGGCTCCTTCACATGGTAGATTCCAGCATTTGTCATGGTCTTACTCTTATTTCCATGCTCTAAACAATCTACCTGAAACTTGAACTTCAATAAACCAAACACTTGGTAAGTCTGGATGCATATAACCTTTTCATTGCACCAGCCATCATTGAAGCATTTTCAGAATTTAAAAATTCAAATACTCCCACCTATTAATCACATCAATATTACCAAATCTCATTTACTTCACGCAATCATTATCATAATAACATTTGCAAGGTATAGTCACATCATTTATGGAATTTTAAATGAATTGTTTAGATACTCCTTACTTCACAAGCATATCATTGTACCACCTAGCCCGTCCATAGAGCATTTCTGATAGCCAATTGATCATGACTATCATCTTTATGCACTTATTATCCTGCATTCATAACAACTCTTGAAATGGTTCCAGAATTGTCATCAATTCATCAGTTCAGCCATTGGTTATTCATAATATCACATGCACTATCTCAATGCATTCATGCAATGCATCACAATAATTGCACCCATACTTATGTATGCATATCTACAACATTTAACCATACTTTTCATATGCATCCATTCAATGCATAACTACAAGATTTATAAAATCTTTTCATGCATACCCACTCAATGCTACCGTGCATTGATTCAGGAATACTATGCATTCAAACATACAATACATGGCCCAACCATGACTACTTCATATAGGATGCATGAGGATAATCAAGATCATTAGTGCCTACTTTCCTTGGGATACTAAGCTCATAACAACATAATGCATGCATGACGCATTTCTCTATGAATGGAGTATAATATTCAAATACCCACATGGTGTGAGACCTCTTGTTTTTACCACTCCATGCAATTGTCATAATTAAAATCTTACCTTCCCGAGTCCTACTTACGACCATGACATTACCAGTTTGGTTGGTCCTTTGCAAGAGTTTGCAGAATTTGCTCACCAATTTTTTATTCTGGACTTGTTTCCTTATCCCTTTCTCCATAGGGTGTGCTAGTCACATTCATCAGCATTAGCAACATATTCAGCCATGTCCAGGTTGTCATTGGTTTTCCACTAATTCCAACACCAATGCAATAATTATCATTAGTGGCTCATTATAAATGTATTACCAACATGTAATATCTTATGCATGGTAGGCATATCCTCATATATTTCATGTAAAAAACTTGTAATTAGCAAGACAGGGTTTAAGGAAATTTCCCCTTTTTTTTTCAACTCCCTCATCCTTGCATGGAACTCCTCTTCCACACAGCAGTTGGTTTGACTTCATGGTCTTGCAATTGCTGAATTTGTCCATATTAACAACAACACATTTCTCTTTCAGGAAATTACTAGCAGTTTGCTGCTCCACACTCAATTCTGGTGACTATCCCTTGTTCCCCACTAGATAAGCTTTCCAACTCCTATCCACATGCTTCATTTTGAACTTGGGTGTGAAAACCACATCATTTCGAAAATGATAGAAAAACACGCCACTAAATTTTTGTCTGGAATGGGAAATTCAGCCACCTGGAATTATCTTCCTTCTCATCCCTATAATCCACTGGAAGTCTGCTAAAAATCCACTAAAAAATAGTTGGAATTTGCTGAGAGAAATTCCACTTTGAAAAACCCAAAATTTCTTGAAGAGAATCGGGTCTCATCCCAGCTAACATTATGATGTTTCGGTGTTCAGAATGACTAATTTCCTCCACTGCTCATCAGTATCCATACAATTAAACCTTTCCACGATACCGACGGTCTATTCATCAGTGATCAGATCCTCTACCTGTCGGACAACTAGTTCTCTAAGATTCCACAATGACGGGTGCACAAATATCTGACTCCCCCGACTTCCATTGACGCTAAAAAACCCTAAGCACTATGTGTCAGTGATCAACAGTTGAAATTTCTAGTCATCGAAATGCTAGTCCTCATGGTAGTTGCAATGGCGGATGCATGATCATCTAATCTCTTTTGATTTCAGACGCCGCATTGACATCTCCATCCTCTAAAGTTCATCGATTAGATCAACTAGAATTCTGCCGACGAATTCCATACTTACTAATTTTTGGCGGAAAAATTCCTTTATTCCTCTGCCGCCTCGACACTTTCATCATCTATTTTCCGTTGACGTATCGATGCTTCCACCGTCGAGCTTTTTCCAATGTTTCTGATACTTCGACAATTTTTCAGAAATTCCTTTTTCCTCCTCCGTTGGCGCATTGGCTGCTCCATCCGCTAACTCTCTAACAATACATTAGTGGTCAAAACCACTAATCATCGGGTGGCTAACTGTCTATAGTTCTGCAACAGCAGCCAATCAGTCATTTTAAGAGTTTTGCGAATCACAGCTTTGTCGGCGGTCGGAGTGACATCCTGATGTGGCATCAGACACTTAGTCCTCTAGACATCTACAATGGTGGTTCATCAACACTGAAAACCATTTTTCGATTGACGATGGAGACTTCTAGTTGTCGAAACAATAGTTCAACTTACAGCCAAAACTACGAAATCCTAACAACTAAATTCTTCCGATGACGCTCATCGGTGGTTTCATCTACTAATATTTTTCGATGCTTTCTGCACTTTGGGAATTTTTGGAAATATTTCTTCCCTTGTCTACGGTCATGTTAGATTTCCAAACAACTAACTCTCGCCAAACCCTCCAGTTCTATCTATCAGCAATCCCATCTTCTATTCTCCCCCGATGTGTTGGCGGTTCAAACAACAACTTTTCCCACTGCATCGGTGATCTGAAACAAAACTATCATGGCATCGGTACTCGAAACGTTTGTCCGTCGAAAGGATAGTGCTCTAGACTTCTGCAACAGCGGTGCACAAACCATTAACTTCTTCCAACGTCCATTGATGACCCATAGCACTAACATTTTCAAATGGCCGACAATTCGGTGCCATAGAAAAATTTTCTTCTTACGTTGGTTCTTCCTTCAACTATTCATTGACGACGTAAACCACTATTATTCACCGATCTCCGCTGATCTCATGCCTTAAAAAAAATTTGGAAACTTTTTGTCCTCCATATTCCGCCACGTCGACTGTCAGAGCAACTATCCATTGGGTGGATAGTCCATTAAGTAGCCACAATGGCGGACGCATCATCATCTAACCTCCGTTGATGTGTCATTGGCGATCCCCTTTATCTTAGTGGCACCAATCGCTGATGGTTTTGAACACTTGGGAAAAATTTTGAACTTTTCTTGTCACTGCATCTGCTGATTCATCCTTTAATTCTCATCGATTCGTTGGCGATCTTTAGCAGACCTTCGCTGAAATCACAGCTCTCGCTTCCACTAAGTTTTTTTTATGGCTGGTGGCCACTTCGGAAAATTCTTACAATTTTATTCCTCTATCTCCATAACATCGACGAGTCATTCTACTAAATTTTTCCATCATCGGGGTCTTCTATATCAGATGGCCCTCAGACTAGTCTTCCCACTGTGTTAGAGAACCTTCGCACTTAGTCCTCCGATGGGCCGACGATTCCAATACTTGGAGAAATTTTTGAATTTCTGAAAATTCTTTTATCATGGACAAATTCCTTCTGATTTTTGCTGGGCAGAAAGCAACTTGCCTCTATTAGCTAACCTGTCATGGCCCATTCAGGACCATGCTATATCCTTCAGCTCTGATACCATATTGTAATGTCCCTGACCCTCAAACAAGATGAGGACGCTACTATTACCAAACATACAGGAAAAATAGCCCCATGAACATGAATAGGCATATAATGCTGAAATAAAATTATTAAAACATAAAACATACTAAGATGCATAATGCTTCATATATATAGTACAAGAAAACATACATTCAATCAAGCATGCCACATGTTCATTATATTCATTAATCTGTAAACATAACTACAGAAGTAAAATAGACAAGGATACTTATTTCATAAAGAAGTCATCCCACAACTAGCTACGTCGCTACAACATTCCACCCAACCATAGGCCGGTATGCTCATCAATATCTCAGCAACACTTCCACCCCTGAGGTGGGCATGATTCCTCAAAGAATAAGGGTCAAAGCAGGATTACACATAGCCAAGGTACACAAATCATCCAAGCCCACACAGTCGGGTTTATCAAGTCATCAAGGAGCTAGGAAAGGATAAATGCTAAGCTAGTGGTCTCAATGGAAAGCTAAGGATGCCTACACTAGAGGTAACCTGAATTCTAAGACATCCACACACCCAACACCAGGAATCAGTCCTTTCTTTGCTTCATAGTCCCTCAAGCCCTGACTTCCCTTTCCAATACTCTTCAAGGGTGGTGGAGAAGAAAGCCAGCATCCTTCCTCTATCTGGGTGGCTCCCAACACTAGGTTTTTCAAGCATACCCAACCTCTAATCTTGCTCTAAATAGTCCGAATACCACCCACTACATACCACAATAAAAAAATCGGTTCATAGCTCTGTGAAGAAAACAAAGATGACAGGGAGATAACACAAATGATAAGGGAACACAGCTCAGGTAAAACAAGATGTTTCAGAGTTGTTCTTGGCCCTAGCATTGCCAAAACAACTCAGCTGCAACCAAAAAGATGATTGTGTTCATAGCAACACACAACGTGGGGAAAACCACAACAAGCCCCGAACAATGGAGGCAAAACCATAGTAAACTACCAAATCAGGGGAAAAACCACATCCCTGGCTCAACAATGAAATGATCACAACATTACACAGTACGCCAATGGGAATAAATCCAAACTCCCAGCATTGATAGGGGAAAATAATCCCTGATTCATTCTTGGCCCTATCATGGTCAAAACAACTCCACAGCAACCTAGAGTAACCCAAATCGCACCGACAACTCAGCCGTCAAATGTGGGGAAACAACAGTCCTCGTCGACAATGGAGCCATGACACAACTACATAACCATAAATGGAGAGGGTAAGTAGAGACTCCATGCATGAACAAGAGAGAAACATATCACAAGGGAAAAATTACAGTCACGGTTCATGATTATGGACAGGGCAATACACAGTCCGATACTACAATAGGGAATCCCTGCTCTGCACTGGCCAGAGGAAGAACATAATCACAGGCCAGAAATCCCCAGAGAAGGGAGAACGAACCCCCAAACAATAAAATGCCCCCTTTCTTAACTCAACTATGCATGAGGAATACCATCCAAACCCCTTGCGCGTCCCTGCGTGAGAGTGAACCCCAACTACCTAGAGAGTGGCATAGTCGTGGTTCTCTTACCCACATGAAGGTGGAGAAACGACTGGTGGAGTGGGTGTGTGGCAAAAATTTCTAGTCCTGCCACCCACCACTTCCAGCAATAACTGCCTCAGCCAATCAATAGAAAACTAAAGAGGTGGTTGGATGAGACAAGGAAGGTGAGCAAATCAAACAGGGTAGTGGAACATGGATTTTCCCCAAAGGCTCCCATGGGTTATATAATCCCCCCCTTAATGTTGGGCTTAGGGTAGACCCGGGTTTCATACCTTCAACTTCGCACCAACAAAAATACCCACAGTGTTGGCCCTTTCGGCAAGAACCTACGAACAGGTTGCAGTCTCACCCAAAATAGCTATGGGGTGCCACAGAATCAGGTTTCTGCAAGAAAAGAGGGATATTATTGTACCTTTAGCCTTAACAAATAATAATCATACAACACAGAACCTCGACATTCAATTAAATAGCTTCGCAGTTTAGATAAAAGACTATTTCTTGCTTAACCCTTTACTGGGAATTCACAGCGAAGTTAATATTTAGCATTTTATCTTACTTTAACAATTATCTACTCATCAAATGCATAAAACATAACAAAAACAACATAAAAGAACCACCACAACACAAGATATACATGGTTCACCCCCAGTGTAGGGGCTACGTCCACATAACTGCTTTTATATTCAACTTTTTACAAAACAATTATGATCTGCGCACTCAGCTGCAGATCCTTCCTTCAAAATCCCTAAGCTGCGCACTTACACATAGCCAATGTACACAAATCAGCCAAGCCCACACAATAGGGTTTATCAAGCCATCAAGGAGCTAGGAAAAGCTAAATGCTAAGCTGGTGGTCTCAATGGAGAGCTAAGGAGGCCTAAACAAGAGCTAACCTAAATTTTAAGACATCCACACACCCAACAACAGGAATCATTCCTTTCTGTGCTTTGTTGTCCCTTAGGCCCTATCTTCCCTTTCCAATACTCTTCAAGGGCTATGGAGAAGAAAGCCAGCATCATTCCTCTGTCTGGGTGGTTCCCAACACCAGGTTTCTCAAGCATACCCTGACTCTAATCCTGCTCTAAATAGTCCAAATACCACCCTTTGCATACTGCTATAAAACAATCGGTTCACAGCTTTGTGAAGAAAACAAAGACGACAGGGCAACAACCCAAACGATACAGGAACACAACTCAGGTCAAACAAGATGTTTCAGAGTTGTTCTTGGCACTAGCGTGGCCAAAACAACTCAGCTACAACCCAAAATATGATTTCGTTCATAGCAACACACAATGTGCGGTAAACCACAAAAAGCCATGAATAATGGGGGGAAAACCATATTAAACCACCAAATCAAGGGAAAAGCCACAGCCCTGGCTCAACAATGAAATGATGGAAACATTACACGGTCCACCAATGGGAAGAAATGCAAACTCCCAGCATTGACAGCAGAAAACAATCCCCGAGTCGTTCTTGGCCCTATCATGGCCAAAACGACTCCACAACAACCTACAGTAAGAGTACTAGATTATTATTATTAGGAGAATTAGATAATTTCTTATATGATTTATCAAATCTATGTTATTTTTATTCTTATTTAGATAATTTAATATCAATATAAAATTTGTCATATTAACATTAATGTTAATAATATATTAATGACAAATTTGTAATTTAGTTAAGCAATTTAGGGCTATTACCATTCTATTATTTAAAAATATAGTACAATAAGACTACTCGATAATCATTAGGAGAATTAGATAATTCCTTATATGATTTATCAAATCTAAATTATTTTTATTCTTCTTTAGATAATTTAATATCAATATAAAATTTGTCATATTAACATTAATGTTAATAATATATTAATGACAAATTTGTAATTTAGTTAAGCAATTTAAACGAATTGCCACTTAGTAGATTGCCATGTGTTTATATTGTTAAGTGTTAATTTCTATTTGAATAGTGTAGAGTAATTGGTTTGTATGGCAGTTGCATTTTAATTAAGAATTTCAAATGAATTGTCTCTTAAGCACACTATCGTACCTTTAGACGGTTAAGTTGGTTACGAGTGGACAAGGTTACTGCGGGTAACAAATATTAATTCAAGTTGCAAGATTTTGTTAGGGTTGGAGCATAGTAACAATATCATTTTTTTTTGATGAATTATTAGGTTTCGAGATATTGCATTCAACGTTGCATACAAATGTTGTATTTCATGTTTGATTTAACATTTTGCTATTGTGTTGTAAGAATTTCAAATCAATCTTCTTTTGGAATTTCACTTTGAAGTAAACACAAATGTCTTAGAGAATTGAATTAGCTATTTACTCATTTAAAAAAAAAATTATCAACATATAGCGGGGTAAATTTGACATGTACCAATGACATATACATTAAAATTTTAAGTATGAATAACATGTGACCTTTTTGCACCACATTTTTCTAAAAGATAGTTATTTATTTTAGGGAAACAAAATGTATACGCATAATCTACACTGATTGCACTTGTCCATGGACTATATGTTGAGGATTTTCAGACTTGAACACTAATTTTTATTGTTTGTCGAAATAGCATATGTACAAGAAAATGTGCCTTATTAACACATGTTTTTGTCCTCTCATTTTCTTTCAAATGTGAATCTCATAAAAAAAATAAAAGCACCCTTTCTAAGAGGACACTGCATGGAACAACCTTGTGATTTTTAAATTTTTTTTTGGCTTCATCTTTATGACGATATTGAATTTTCATTCACTGATTTTTAAGTCACTAAATTTTTTAATGATAAAGATTAGAAAAAAAAATAGTAAAAAACAAAAATCCTAAATGAGATAAAAAAAAAAATTATGATAACAAATTAGATTGAATGATGAATCTACTAGTATGAACTTCGACAGGTAATTCTCATTTTTTGTAGTGTTTCAACCTTGCTAAAGTGAGACATTTATGAAAACTGTAGAAATGGTGCAAGAAATGTTGACTAAAAACTCTCGGCCGAGACATTTAAAATATCTTGGGAGAGAGTTATTTTCGCTCAAAATATAACCCAGATTTATGTAAATATCTCAGTCTAAAGTTGCTTTAAACTCTCAGGCCAAAATTTAAAACATATCTTGGCTGAGAGTTTTGTCACATAATGCTCTGAGAATCTTTTAGAGGTCGACACATTAAATGCCAACGATTATCATGGGATTCCATAAATTCTCAGGCGAGAAGTGTATATATAGGCTCTTGTCCAAGATAGTTTTCATCCATTTCTCAATCAAGAATTGTTAATTTGTTTTTCAGCCGAGAGTTTGCAAATCGTTTTTTAGCCGAGAGTCTGCAAATCTCTTGTTCAGCCGAGAGTTTTCATATCTATATTGCAGTCAAATATTTTTATCATTCACACATTAGGTACGACAAGCATTTTCTCAAGGCCACCTGAGCCAGTTTCCCAACATTCTCCAAAGATTCACAACATTCTCCAAAGTTTATCCTGAAACCCTATTTTAAAAGATCCATAACTTCTTCCTCACAATGTACTTTTAAGTCAATCTGAATATGTGGACAGGTAGAAAAACCACCCACCTACACAACTACCATATGGAGTTGTAAGTTTATTCAATCCACAAGCTATGGCAGGCATTTCCCTGAGGCCACTTAGGAATATTTGCTACTTTGGTGTAAAAGCAAATTGAACCCTTGTTTTAGCAGGTTGCTCATTTTGTCATCAAAAACCTTCTGTGAAAACTAAGACTATGGAGAGATATCCTTCTTAAAAACATAGAGAATGGTGGTTTTAGATTATTTTTATCATTCACCCATTAGGTACAACAAGCATTTTATCAAGGCCACCTGAGCCATTTTTCCAACACAGTCGTTTTCAGGACATTCTCCAAAGTTTATCCTGAAACCCTATTTTGGAAGATCCATAACTTCTTCCTCAGGAACTTTCAAGTTGATATCAATATGTGGACATGTATACAAAACACCCATCTACACAATGACCATATGGTGCGGTAATTTTCTTCAACCCACAAGCTATGGAGGGCATTTTCGTGAGGCCACTAAGACAGATTTTATACATTGGTTTAAAAGAAACTTGAACCACTATTTTGCAAGGACGTTAATGTTGTCATTGAACACCTTCTATGAAAACTAAGACTATGGAGAGATATCTTTTTTGGAATTCTAGAGCATGGTAGTTTCATATTATTTTTATCATTCACCCATTAGGGATCGTGGGCATTTTTAGACTTGAACACTAATTTTTATTATTTATCGAAATAACATATGTACAAAAAATGGTGCGTTATTAACACATGTTTTTGTCGTCTCATTTTCTTTCAAATGTGACTCTTATCAAAAAAATAAAAGAACCCTTTCTAAGAGGACACTGCATGGAACAACCTTGTGATTTTTTTTTTTTGGCTTCATCTTTATAACGATATTGAATTTTCATTGTCACTGATTTTTATGGCCTAACATGTTCTTACAAGTCTACATTGTTTGTTTGTAGGTATTTGGATGTTTCTAACAGTTGTATGCAAGTTCTTGGAGCTTAACCCATAACCTTGTGTGCAGAGGGGTTTCTTCATTTCTGTTCTGTTTCATTTCTATTTCGGTTTTTTTGCACAACCACGAGGAACCCTACTATGTCCTATAGACGAAAGGTATCCATTCCTGCCCTGTAGTAAGGGAGAAATACCTGCTATAGAACTCGTGACCATACCAGGTCGATCCCAGAAGATCCTTGGGTTTTATTTTTGTAGTTTATTTTCATTTTCCTTATTTTAAATTTCTATCAAATCTAGCTCAGATCTCTATTTTTCTTCATTTTTAGTTATTGTCGAGCCTCCTCAAGGCCAATCCGAGCCCATTTGGCCACAATACAGGTTACTATCAGTCAGATCACGCTCAAGATCAAAAAAATTTCACTTTTTGGAGCAATTCGCTCTTATCAGGCTAGCAAGTATGACTAGGTCACCCATTCAGGCCCAAAAGGTGCGATGAGGTCGCCCATTTTGCCCCGAAATGTGCGACCCCCTCCTAGCAGCCAGCTCGCTTCTATCTACAGGTTCTGAGCGACCCCCTCCCAGCAGCCAGCTCGCTTCTATCTACAGGTTCTGAGCGAACCCCTCACCTATTATTGGGAAAATTGGCAACCCCCTCGCCACGTTTGACCCGAAAAGAGCGATCTATCTCTCAGATTCTGATTTTTATAAAATTAAGGACTGTCAGTGCGGCTCAGCCACCTCTGTCCATCAAATCTGTTTTTTTGTTTTGTTTAGTATTTGTTTCATTTTATTTGCAGCATGTGTAAATCAATGATAAATGAAATGGTTAATGGATTAATGAACTTGATCAAAACTTGATTAAAAATTACTATAATTAAAATCAACATCTTTCCTAGCCCTTCCTCCTCTACCTAGTCATCACCCTGCGGGGTATTTTGGGATAAGACGAAGGGTTAAGCTCATATAGTAATAGGCACTTCACCTATAATTTTTCAAAGCCACTAAAAACTAGTGACTTGGAAGGTAGAGGGGGTGGAGAAGGAGGGCTTCTTACAATGCTCAACATCCTCCCTCTTGACCGACCTTGCATTCGGAGGGTGACCTGTGGATCTAAGGATGGGATTAGTCCCATTGTGTTGAGAGCCCAAAACCCTTTCTTGGTTGAAGAAAAATATAGGTGCAAGGTAGTCACCTAGTCAGGCTATCATAGTTTAGATTCATAAATGGTACATGTGTAAATTTATGATTATCATTTACTGCTTTCATTGAAAATGTTATGAACTCTGCAGAATATTCATAAACCATTTACGCAGCCACTAAGTATAACAGAAAGACAAAATACATACACATAAACCATACCATATAAACCAACCCAACTCAGTTCATGACGCTGAGTGAGCCATTAAAATTTATAATTTACACTAAGTCAAACATATGTAGTCTTTGAGGACATAAGTCCCTAATTTCCTTAACCATGGGAAGTAATTGGGCTCATCCCAAAAACTCATTGTGAGGAGTACCACGAGAAACCCAAAGTAGTTGGCCGATGAGAGGAATTGCCAAGCGAAATGGGCAATGACCCCCACCGATTAACTAGCACTCCCGTGAGGAAAAATCCAAGCGCTGTCTCCTGACAGTCTTGGTCGCCGAGTGACCACCTAAATCCAATAGGAAGCCATTAAAACTAGGGTCTAAAAATCATCACCATATTTCACCATTTTGACATACAAATCAAACACGATTGATCACCCACGTTCTTCCTCACACCTGAGAGGAAACCCACCATAGTTCGGCTCCTTCAACCAACACCATTGAGACCATTCTTGACATCCCTATCTACCATAAGAAGGACACACAACCTTTGATTCAGACTCATAATCATACCAGTTTGAGCCAGACTTGCATATCGCACCATCAAGCCCCATGGCTGGTACAAACCCGGATCCATTTTCTAGCATAGTGATTGGCAGTGGACCCATATCCACACCCCACACCACAACCAACACCTTTGCTGGTGACCCCAACACAGTCATGCAAACCATCATAAGCTAGCTACCACCACCCATATTGACCAGTCAAGTTGTCCCACCTGTAACACACGGGAGCAGTGTGCCTTCCACCCACACTGTCCCACTTGGCATACATGGGGGCAGTGGCCCTTCCACCTACACTGACCCTGCTATCACACATGGGGGCAATGGCCCTTCTAGTCACAGATTTCCTTTTACCACACTTCGGGGAAGTGGCCCGTCCATAACGGTGCCACAAGTACCCCCAGCTATGAAGGTGCATCATGTCCCTACAAACCCCACCAAAATTGTTGCCCCATCTCATATCAACCTTGGGTCAAACCTTCCTTTCATGGCACGTATCAACCTACCTGAATTGGTTCGGTTAACAAATGACCCTATTTGCCATCAAACGTTTTGGCCTCCCATGCCAACCAAACTTCCCTCAGACATTTCCAACTTTGAAGGGAAGGCAGGGGAGTGCCCCCAAAACCACATCATGACGCTTCACCTATGGTGCTCATCAAATAGCATTGTAGATGATTTGGTTAGGCTAAGACTGTTCCAATGCACCCTCACAGGTGCTGTAGCTAAGTGGTAGATCGAGCTACCACAAGCCAAGTACCCAGATTTCAACTCCTTGGCTTTCATGTTCCTGCAATATTTTGAACTCCCCATTAGATACAACGAAGGGGTGGAAATCTTGTTATCTTGCAACTAGAATACTGCAACCCAGATAACCAACCACATCCATGAGTGAAGGCGATGTTGTAGTTTGTGTAAGATCCACGTTGATGACAAGATCTTCCTGGATTGATTCCTGAAAGCCTTGCTACCACCTATAGCAAACGATGTCACATCCGAACGTCCCCAATCCAAAGAGGAGGCCATCTTGAAAGCCTAGTAATTTGATTTGATCTACACATAGTCTAGATACCTTTACACTATCATTCCAAATGCTCCCCGTGTAGGCACCTCCTACTGAGATTCATGGGGGAATCCCATGCCGTATATGGAATCATAGGTTCTGTCTCCCACCAACCACAACACCATCCGACACCACCTACAATACCATCACAACCAAGCGACACAACTAGTGTTGCCTACCAAAACCAAACTTCTAACTATGCAAGAATGATGTCCCAGTCCGGAGCCACAACTTCTTATGCACAACCTGTGCCACCGCAGCAGGCCTAGCAATTAGCATGGCTAACACAACACTACATGGGACAAATTCCCATAGTTGTGGCACCAGCACCCACCCAAGTCTACTATGCACCATTGGTGCAAGATGTTCAATCCCCCGCCCCTGCTCCACCTGCTCCATTGGGACAGGTGTTTCCACAGCAAAACCACCCCAACCATCCAGCCCCCAATAACCAACAAGGGAAAGCTAGGAATAACTGACCCCAGAACCAAGGGAACAATCAACCATAGGGAGGCGGTAAACAACCAAATCCTCCCCAAAATGCCATGACCAACTGGCCAACCCAAAATCCTCAACGACCAAATGCACCAAGATGCAACGCTCTATTTCGTACAAACCAACCATGCACACTATACTAGGTATACATGCACTACACATATGAGTGTCACTTCATGGGTCACGCTAAATAGGACATTAGAAACAAGGTTCAACATGCCACCAATACAACAGACCAAACCTAACCCAACCTGGCGCCACCAGGACCTCCTATGGTGCTCCAAAACCCATTACCAATTCAAGGATTGTGGCAACCACACCCCCTCCCCAACCCAATCCCAATGCTCTAGGGGGACCTCCCATGGCAGAAACAAGTGTCCACCACCTACTAGCTATGACAACTGAAGAGGTCAAATTACAAACCATACAAAATTAGTACAGAACCAACACCGAACCCACTGACACATCAATGACATCTATGTCTAAAACAACCAATGCACCTCTTCAGTTACCCTCTTTATTGTCCCCCCCCATACACTGGCTTGCCAACAATGCCACAGCTATAGCTGTTATCAGCTATAGCATAGTGGATAATTTGGCCCAAAAAACTACTGCCATGTCCACTTTTGAGGTACTCAAAACTTGCCCAATGCAGTGGAAATCCTTACTAGTCGCCCTTGGTGCTGTAGACCCCTTCGACTCGAAGTTGATTACATTCGACACGGAGAATGGAGAACTGCGGATGCCATCAACCATTGCCGTCCAAATCCCAGTGTCTATTCGAAATTTGGTCGTACATAGGTGCATGGTGGATGAGGGGGAATCCACGTGCATTATGTCTACCCTAGTCTAGCAGAATCTTGGATCCCCAATTTTACAACCATCCTTTACAACTTTGCATTCTTATGATGGCCATCCCACTAAATCCCAAGGAATCCTCCCCCATGTCCCCATCACATTAGCTGGGAAGACAGTACTGATAGACATAGAGGTTGTCAATGCACAATTGGACTATAACCTTCTCCTTGGAAGAAGTTATATGTACGCCATGAGAGCCATAGCATCAACTATTTTTTGTCTCATGATGTTCCACCATGAAGGGGAAATTGTGACGGTTGACCAACTAACTTATCATGATATGCAATGGTTAACAACACCCGCTAATGTTATCCCTACGATCAACACTATTGATCCACAAGGGCTGACCACACCCGCGAATGCTATCCCTACAGTCAACACCATGGTTGAGAACATACCAGCCTCCCCATTGTTGAATGTGGGCCCTGGGCTGTTTTCTGATACCACCATGATGGCTTCTTTCCCCTTAGTGTCACCACCACTGACACCAAATGAGACTGCAGAGTTGTGCATGCTCTCATTCAGCACAGCTACACCTAAACATCAACCATAGCCGCAGCCCCAACCGCAACCGCAACACCATCTATAGCCGCAACACTTTCAACAACCGCATTATCATCAGAAAGCACAACATTATGCACAGCCACCACCACAACCTCATCCTTACATACAAACATCGGAGAGTTATTTGGTCTCCTCCCCAGTTCACACAATTCCCTTCCTCTTTCCCCCGCCTGGTGTCATGAGCAAGCCAGTAATGGATACCTTAAACTTACCCAATTTTACATTGGGAATTACCGTGTGGTACCTGGATTTAGTGGCTCAACCACTAGTGCCCCAGGTAGTCTTAAACCCTATGCAACCCATTGCGGTCGAGTATCATCCTCCACTCGACCTGTAAAAACCAACCACGACACCCGCACCCACACTTCCCCACCCGAAACGGGCCAGGAGAAAAAATGTGAAAGCTACCATTGAACATCGATAAATCCTACCTTGTGCCATCTGTGAAGAATAGAGCCATCCAACTCAAAAATACCTTGAGATTCCCATAATCTATGCACATTTGGATGCCATGGATACAATGGAAAACCTCCCCGTGGTTGAACTTCCAAGCGTACCAATAGTGAGAAACAAGTCATTGAGAAAAAACCATGCGTGTGCCCTCTGTGAATTGTATAGACACTATTCTCACCACTTCCAAGACTTGTCTAAGTTCCGAATGGCTCTAGCCAACCTTTGACAACATTCGCTTGAATCTGAGATCACTTTGATCGAAGAAGTCCATCCCCCACCTCCTTCTTCAAACACCATGTCCATTTACATGATGTTCAGTTCTACAGACCCTCTTGTCTCCACCACTATCGATGGTCCACCAGAGTTGTCTCTTCATTGCTTCCGCAAAGATGAGGAGATACTTGAATCCTTAACCACTTTGGAGTACCCTTGGGACAACATGCACCAACGGCAGCCGCAACCCCATCCACAGCTGCAAACTTAGTTACTAGGGGAATAGTGGGGTTCATTCCCACTCAACATGATCCTTTTCTTTTTCCTACCATCCAATATCGTGAGTAAGTATTCCTTGGAAACCCTCAATCTATAGGATTTCACACTAGGACATCCTATGTGGTACCTTGAACCACCTAGCCTACCTCTGAGGCCCCAGGATGTGTTGACTCATGTCTATCCAATTGAGATGATGTTCCACCTAGCTCCAGGTCCATCAAAGACTCCTCCCATCTCCAGGCCTGTCCCTCTTCCTCCAACAGAGACTGGGGGTAAGGCCACCAAAACCATAACCCATACCATTTACCTAATCTCTAGCACCGGTTTCCCTTTCATCTCATCGGCTGTGGAAGATCCACCTGATCTATCCCGACACTACTTACGTTATGAAAGAGAGATCTGTAAGACTGCCTCCAGTTTTACCCCATTCCCTTTAAACTATAGTGTGGAATTGTTTCTTCCCATCAAAGACCAGATTCCATCACCCTGCCTTTTCAATGACCTTCATCTTGGCAAGGGGGCATACCTCTTCGCTGACTCAGATGGTTGAACCTTAAAGAAGCCACGCAATGGGTTCCACCTCAAGAGAGTCTATGCCTAATGAGTCCGTTATAGCGTAGTTTTTTCCTTTTTGTTTTTCAATGTTTTTTTTACCACAATTCAGGGGCCGCACCATTAGCTACTAATCCAAAGTCATCTGGAACTTGTTTGAGACACCTCTCACACCTCTGGGCTCAAATTTCACCCTTTATATCCTTATGATACCATCGTCTCATGTTTAACAAGTAATTTTTGGGACCAATTCCTAGAAGTTACCTCGATTTATGACCCACATCATGGTGATACAAGTGTTTTCAAACCTATACTTCCATCATAGTTTCCTACCACCACTCATGCGGGTTCATCAGCCACCACCAGTAATGCACATCATTTTGATTTTTAACACATAACTATCGACTCTATCCACTACACCTTATGCGGATCTCCAGATCATCGTCTAGAAGATGGATCATTTTCTTTGCATGCATTTGGCATAGTTACCTATAGACTCACACTCACACCACATGTAGTCAAGTCTCTCCACCACAACTCTCTTGAACTCTATTCGAGATCCACCTCAGTTTGCATGCCTATGTTGCATTGAATCGCGTGCCTCTGCCGTGATTTATCCCATGCATGTATTGGTATGTCTAAGAGCCATCTCCTCAATCCATACTGTACAGATGAACTTTGGACCACTATCCATTGTCCCGACATGGGGCATCGCCTATGCCACCGCAATCGGTTAACTATACTAGAGTTTCTTTTAAGCTCCTTTCTGACTCCTAAAAGCAATAAAAGATGGTCGAGCATAGCTGCTTCCTTTCCCACTCATTAAAGTATAGGAAAGGGAATCTACATAATCTCATTTATCTCCTTTTGTGGACTATGTACACCATCAAATGAAAAGGACCATCTTGGCATATTCAAGCCAAGATCGTTCCCCTCTACATACTTTTATGCTTTCTCGGGTAGAGGGGCCGAACTTTATGAAAATCCTCACCATGGGTTGTCATTAAGCTTTTTTCCAACCTTCTCATCAAGAAAATATTGCTGAGCAAACTTGGTTTCATTCATGCTCATAAAAGTATCTGAATGACCATCTAATTAGTATAGGTTTAACCTTTTCCATCCTGACTAGACTACCAACGGTAAAGAAGTCTCTCATCCCCTAAAGGATGGGCGAGCTCTCTTGTGTATACTTTTATCCTTTTCAGGCACAAGAGACTACCAACGGAAAATATCCCCCACTGGAGTCTTCTTCATGCTTTCGGTCTCTCTAAAATTGAAAGCACCATCGAGCATTTACTTTCTCAAGCTTGCCAAAAATCCACGAGATTGTATCACAACGGTGTCTCTATACACCACCCCACAGATAATAGTTTGGCAGCATTCCCACTTTGGGTCAACTTTGTTAAGAGTACTCTACAATGTGTCTTCCTTGGATCCCATCAATACCAAAATTATCTGCCTCCCCCAAGTATTTCCCATTTGCAGTTACATTCCCGATATTACAGCTATGATCCCATTCCCATGAGTCTGTTTCATTTGCTGCCTAGTGTGCCCTATCGTCAAACTCTGAACAAAGGAATTTTGATTCTACTACACTCCCTCTGCCCCTGTTCAACTCTTTCCCTCCTCCCCATTCAGTGGGTTAGTCCTCAAATTGTCTGACATATTTCGGTTATCTCCCTCACGCTTTTGGTCAAGGAGACACCATTGCCTTGACCAAGGGCAGGTCTCCCTTTGTTGACAACAACACACATATTCCAAAGGATAAACACAGAGGTTGCTATATCTTGGTTTCATTAACCTCATTGATGAGTCCCTTGGACCACTTGAGAGGGGTCCTTAAATGCCTCTCGGGATGGTTGTTTCTCACGTGCTCGACTCCAACTACATCATCGCACCATTGAGATTCATACAAGGTATTGGTCTGTGCAGTATTTGGTCGAAGAACCAGATGTCTTCTGACTCTAGCACATTGATGAGTCTATTCAAGGGACCTAAACAGGTTTATGTCCCTTGTTATTTCTGAGTTGCGTTCAATATAGTGTTCAAAAGCCCTAGTAGTGCTTCTATATAGATTTCTGATTGATGCAGAATACTTGTACCATAGACACTCTAACTCTCCATCAGTGAGTCCATACAGCTATGTACCATTCCATATCCAACAGGCTATCATTCATGAATATATAGCATTCCATGAGAATGCCATGGGTCCAATATAGTAGTTCTTTAGATCATTATTGTATTCAGCCTCTCATTGAGGAAACCACTATGTATGATGAGTTGTACATGATCTAATATTGTATTATAGAGCATCGATAACATTATTATTTTGACATTGTTATGATCATGGGGATTCCCTCTTCGTCCATATACATCTCACACATTATATGTATCTCACCCATTAATGGAAACCATATTAATACAAAAACCGAAAGCCACCATGCCCCAGCCCAGGAAGCACCACCTCTCTGCAGAAAATCCTATGATGTTCGTCGGCCATACAATGATATCCTGCCCTCACATCAGGGGGAAATATGTTAACCCAAAAAATCCCTCACTCAACTCTACATGGAATACACCACCCAAGGACACCCATGCATGACCCTCATTTGACCCCATTTGACCCCCACACCCTCAAAAAGGCTCAAAAATAGGCAAAAGGGCTTAAAATCTCCTAAAAAGAGCCAAAATGGCTCTCATTGGGGCTAAAGCCTCCAAAATGGGGCTAAAACCCCTCAAAGGAGCCTAAAACCCCCAAAAGAGCTAAAGATCGAGTGAAAGGGGCTAAAAGCCCAAAAAAGGGGCTAAAGCCCTAACCAGGGGCTTAGAACCCTAAAAAAGATATAAATAGAGGGGTGGGGGTCACTCTCAAAACATTCCTTCCTTGCATCCTATTATAATGCTCAAGTGAGTGCCTTGGGACCATCTTCCTCTCAAGCCATTCACCCTCCCTCTCATCCATCCTGCCATTGAGCCATAGCTCCCCCATTCTCAAGAGAGGTGCTTCTCCAAGCTAGGGCATGGTGGCCCATTTCCACCCATAGAAGGTATAATTCCTATTTTTTGTTGTTAATTTTAGTTTTTCTAACATATTTTTGCTTGCAGGTGTATGGCCGAACATGTTCTTGTAGGTCTCCATTGTTTGTTTGCAAGTCTTTGGATATTTCTAATAGTTGTATGCAGGGTATTGGAGCTTAACCCATAACCTTGTGTGCATAAGGGATTTTTCATTTCTGTTCTGCTTCATTTCTATTTCATTTTTCTTGCACAACCACTAGGAACCCTGCCCTTCCTTCCTATAGATGGAAGGTAGCCATTCCTGCCCTGTAGTAAGGGAGAAATCCCTGCTACATATGGTGTAAGGGGTAAACCATTATGTTTTAATTTTTGTACCCTAACATAACATGGGCATCGAGTGAGATCCAAATTATTCAGAGATTAACTAGTGTAAGGACTTGACATCATGACCTACGGCTTGCAATTCATAGTACTCAATCACTCAAGATAACCCATTGTCTTGTATATACATACTATTATGATACCAAAACATTGTCCTAATATCATCATCATATCATGGTCATGGTCATGTCAAATCGTGAAGATTTTGTAATAGTTAAGTAAAATTTAGATAAAACCCAAAGTTTACTATGCAAGGCAACCTAAATCGAAGGAGATATTATTTCCACATGTGAGGGGGTTCATAAGCCTTGGTGGGGACTTCCTCATGTAGGGGATTATTATTCACTATAGAAAAATATAAAGGGGGAGAGAGAGGAGAGACCACAAGGAGGGTACAACCTTGTGGATACTGACATTTTTAAACTAGGGAAACTACCTCGAATATGGACAAGAGTGTGATATTGAATCCATGTCCTTGTGATGTCATAACATCAATTCGGGATGGAATCTATGTTGAGATATTATTTATTGCAAGCCTTCCTAGATTTGGGTGGTTTGTTCCTCTCTGAAAGTTATTTTGGGAAATATTTCATTAAAAAGATAACTTCCGTAGAATTTAATTGAATTATGCATGTTAAGTTTTTGGCTAGGAAAACCCAAGAGCTTGTTGAAACCAAGGGATTGGAGATTTACCCTTTTCTTGTTGTTGGTTTGTTTACTAGATTGCTATCGGTATAGTAGAAACACAGTGGGAAGAAAACCCTTACACCCACAAGACGAAGGTGTACCCTCAAAGGTGGGGAAACAACCCTTTTTACCCACAACACCAAGGTGTCAAACTTTTAGCTTCTTTCTCAAGGTACATAGTCCATAATTGTTCTATACAATAACTTCAAGTTTATATCATCACCATATAAGGAATTTTTTATCATCACTGTATAATATTAGTTATCGACACTGTTTATTTTGTATATGTATATCCTAAAACTTGTATAGTACTTTGTAACTTACAAAATTTTGGTTGTTTCCCTCTCTTTCCCTTCTAATAGGCCTACCAGACTCCATTCATAATGTAGAAATATCAACATAATGAAAATTCATATTAGTCCCTAAAACTTTCCTCCCTCTCATCAATATTTTGCTGACCTTATTGGTTTGGGTCTAATGTACTTCCAACACAGATCTTCTATGATTCTTACGAATTTATCAAGCTTGAATTTCTTTCAATGTATGCATTTTTAGCTTGATTTTGTTGTTCTTGGATCCTTTATTGGTGCATGTAGGATCCACCTAAATTTGAAGATGATCACGCAACAAAACATCTTCTTCAGTTGGAACCAAAAAATGTAGAAACCTATGTGTTGATTTCAAATAGTTATGCATTGACAATATGATGGGATGTTGTAGAAAATATGAGACAAATGATGAAAAAAGGGAATTCAAAAAGTTCCATATTCTAGTTGGATTCAAGTAAATAACAAAGTACATGCATTCCTTGGGGGAGATATATCACATTCTCAAATATAGAATATCTATGATATGATTGAGGGTTGGGCTAAAGTACAGGCATTCCTTGGGGGAGATATATCACATTCTCAAATATAGAATATCTATGACATCATTGAGGGTTGGGCTAGGCACATGGATTAGGTGGGGTATATGCCATATATCAACTCTATACCGCACAATGTTAATGTAGAAGAAAAGAAACCCATGGTTTGCCACACATTCCTTTAAGGTTTTCCACCAAAGCTTTTTTCAATGACACTTTTGGTGAGGGTTGCTAAAGTCCTGTTTCCAAGGCTATATTTGGCGACACTTTTACTGAGTATCCTTTAATGACCCTCTCCAATAATCTTTCTAGCAACTTTTGAAAATTGTTAAAAAATGTTTATTACCATTGATAATAGTAATGATTTTTTTTATGATGCTATGTGACTATTGCTATAGTTTTTGATAAAATATAATGATTTTAGACTACTAATAGACCTCAAATTAATGGTTCCTAAATGATAGTTTTACTCAAAATAATCCATGTACTATATTAGGTTATATTATGTGGTAGCTCAAATCCCTACACATTGTTCACGAGAATCAAAATCAATAGCTATAACCTAATTCCCTAGATTTTTTTCCATGGACCTTCATAGTGGATATACAACGTTAGCAGGCCTTACACATGGTGCATGAACCCTTAAAGAAATAATTAGGGTATAATACCTAATGTTTTACCTCAAATCATGGTTTAAATCAAGGCAATTCCCATCCCTAAATATCCATTGATCCTTTCACCTATGCTTCTTTATATTTCTCAATTTTTTTCGTTATACATTTACACAATAGTGGAATCATGTCATTAAAGGATTTTGGTGAAGCTCTTGTTGAGGTTCTTTTTTACTTGAGCTTGGTTGGTCCTCAACTAAGAATTAAGTGCATACTCTCCTCCTTCAATGCATCATTCAATTAAAAAAGTATTACCTAATTAGCACATTATCCTTCCAGTGTTTGGTGCCCAACCCTTCCAATTTGAGATTGTGTGTGCTTATCCTCATTTAATTTTTGCATTACATTCAAATTTTCAAAATGTTTTAATATCCAAATTGTAAATTCAAATTACCCTTGCAAGATATTTTAATATCCAAATTGTATTCAATCGATTGCGATAGTTTCCAAATCTATGAAAAAAATTGTATTATGATCCTTGGTAGCAAGCCAACTAGCTCTAATTTTAATATTCCAGTCAATTTCTTTCTTAAGAAGCAGTTTTGATATCATCCCTGTTGCCCTCTTTATCCTTCTTGTCTCAACCTGCAATTAAACAACAACACAATACCAACAAGACACCAAAAGACATCGGCCTGACAGAGCAAGCTAAGTTGGCAACACCCGCGAGGAAGGTGCAATATCACCCAAGATATCTTAATGTGTAATTTCCAGAACTATGTTTCCGCAGTTGGTGAGGGATTACAGTCCCTTAGCACATGACCAAGGCGCTCGACAAAGATACGTGGATGGATTCTTGCACTCTATGACAGAGATACAACTATGTGCAACAACCCATGTGTGACATGACCTTGTCCTTGCAACTCAACAACTGGTGCAACTGTGTGGCGCAACTGATTCCTTATACCTAATCGATAGTGTGCGAATTATATTATAACTTAGTAGCTTAACCATTAAATCATACATATCATGCTGACAATGCTTTACCCATTCATTCAACAATAATAGTAACTATAAAAAATATAAGTAAGGAAACATTCACATAATAATTGAATCATTCAACAACATCTATCCATTCAACATAGGAAATTAGCATGGAAACCCATATGGGAAAAACCACCAAGGTTCTCTTCATCTGGCATGAGAAGTGTATGTAGCACCTTGTAGTCTGTGACTTGCAGACTATTATTAAGATACGTCTATCTGAATCAATCTTATTTCTCTCATTCTCTTTGGTTTATTCTTCTATATACTCCTACTGATATGGACACATCCTGGATCGACTCTTCTACTACCACTCTACACACTCTGCTATAGATCTGCGACTCAACAACTTTCTACTTCTACTTCTAATTCTACTAGACTCTTCTTCTGATTTAACAACACTTGTACTTATCTAACTACGTCTAACTTACCGAACGAGGCTACTGAATCTACCTCTTGAAGCTACCTCTCCAACCTCTCCAAGCTAACCCTTCTACAGAACGGGTTCGTCCTATTTATAGTGTTTAGATGACCGCACAGGGTTTAAAAAGTATAGCTCAGTTATTACAGAATCAAGTAGCTATAAAATATATATGCTACATTGATGACATGCCAAATTGGCCGCGAAATTCCTGCATTAAATTAACTACAATTTTAACTAGCTACAGAAACATCTTTCAGTCCGTTTGTACTGGTCATAACTAGCTGCAAAACTGTACTTTAGCCTTCCGTTGGATTTTCCTTCTGCAGTATGCCACCTATTTTTACCTATTCTGCTTTAACTCTTATACCTTCCTCTTCCACTGAATATGGATGTGATTTTCCCTTTATCACCGATCGTCTTCGCGGCTTCCTTCTTTACCTTCTTTTCTCTATCGCACACTAGCTTCTCCTCTTGCACTTTCATAGTGGATTCTTCCTTGTACAATTTTCCTGCCCCAACAACCCAACAACACTCACATGTGGCTCATTCCAATCCACTAAGAAAAATGGATGTATCCACAAAAATTGAATGTTCGCAAAACTCTAGCCTGTGGCTCAAGCTACACCACTAGACTGACCTTGTCTAGAAATTATTTCAAAATTTGTTGCACCTTGGAAAATTCCTCTGTTACTTCCTCCACCTACATGGCCAAATTTTCCACCTAGTCCAAATTGATATGTTCTGACAGTCCTGCTTCTAGTATCTATGTGATGTGCTGAAGCCTTTGTTTTACAGGATAAATACGGCCTGTATCTCTTGTTGCTTCTGACTGGTGTGCAGCTGATTCCTCATTTCTAGTCCGCTCTTGCTCACGAAGAGCTTGGAATTCCTCCTAAAGCTTCTTGATATTATCCTTTTTTGTCACCTTCTCCTTATGTTGCATCTTCTTCATCTCTACCTTTTCCACGGTGACTTTCTCATTAGCTTTTCATGCATTTTCCTTAATCTTTTCCCCAATCTCATCCTCCAGAAGTGCTTCCCATATCGCTGAAATGACTTCCACTGCCTAAGTGCATATTTTTCTCCTTTGCTTATCCTTGCAACAGCCTCATATGATACTTTAGCATCAAAGCTCAATTTACGTCGCATTTGTGATCCAGACTCCAATAACAAATTTGAAGGTGAGAAACTAAAGGGGAAAGGTATATTGATGAAGATGAAAGGTAATTATTAGCTAGTACATGTTTATTATATCCTTCATATTCTAATTATATTTTCTATTCATAATTTCTTCAATTAAGAGCATATACTTTGTTCGAGAGATTTACACATTTCTTTCATTTTAATGGTTATTGTCATTAAACAATTGGTCGAGAATGGGATCCAATTAATTTATACATCGCAAGCAATCTTGACTGGATGAAGGTATGGATTGAACGATGTGCACAATCGGTTCATGGAATATCATGGGAAGGTGTGGCTTCATTCGTAAAAGCAGCACAACACAATGGAGATAACAATCTAACAGAAAGGGAAATCGATTTGTCATATGGTGTAAAAGATAAAATGGAAAGCATATAATTAATCAATCCCTCTAAATATTTTATTTTGCAAATTACTTTTTGACGTACATGTTCTTCTTTTCCATGTATTCTTGCATAAGGACTGAATGCTTGCATAATATTTTCGTGTATTGCTTATTGCGGGTAAAATACCATAATTCTATGGTTCGCAATGGAGGTAGATATCGAATCAAAAAATTGGATGAAACAAAGAAAACATCAAATTCTGGGGTTTTGGCTACCTTTGAGGTTACCAATGTTTCATCTAGAACTGAAAGACATCCACAAGTCTCAGAAAATCGATACTATGGGTATTTGGAAGATATTATACAATGTGACTTTAAATCCTTTAAGGTAGTTCTATGCATTGTCAAATGGTACAGGTTATGATTGAATCAACATGATCCCGATAGAACTATTATTGAACATGATAATAGACTTACCATGGTAAAAACAAGGTTGTTTGATCTAGGAACATAGCCGTATGTTCTTCCAAGCTAATGTGAAGAAGTATTTTACTCAGAGGTTCCAGGTAAAGCGGTCTGGTCATTTCTTGTGAGACACAATCCAAGGGAAAGGCCGGTAAATTATAACCTAGATGATGGTAATGAAGAGGGTTATCTGGAAGAAGAATATGATGATTAATAGCATGATCAAATTGACTTAGCTGATGATAATGATCCAAGAGAATATGTCTAAGAAATAATTGAATCAAATGATGTAGCAGACAATGTCGATGAAGATTATTTCGACGATAACATGATGAGCATAACTGTTGATGATGACAATGATGATATGGCCAATCCTTACAATATTGACTATGTATCTGATGATATAGATGATGGCATGGATGAAGAAGACGATGAAATATATTGAAAGGTAAATATTTAATTAGAACTGTTATTTTATCTTATTTAAAAAAAAAAGAGTTACTAACATCATCACCATCACCGTCATATTCATCATCATCAACATCATCATCATCATCATCATCATCATCGTCATCATCATCATCATCGTCATCATCATCATTTTCATTGTCGACATCAACATCATAATCATCATCATCATCATCAAAATCTTCATCATCATCATCTTCATTGTCATCATCATCAACATGGTCTTCATTGTCATCGTCGTCATCATCACACATCATCATCGTCGTCATCAACAAAGATCATAATCTTCATCATCATCATCATAAGGCAATCGTCATCATCATCATCATAAGGAAATCATCATCATTGTCATCTTCATCATCGTTGTCTTCATGATGATCATCACCATCATCATCATCTTCATTGCCGTCATCGTCATCATCATCGTCATCCTCATTATGATGATAATCATCATCAACATCATCATTTTCGTCATCATCATCTTGATCATCATCGTCATTGTCATCATCATTATCCTCATGATCATTGTCATCATCATCACCATCATCATCATCTTCATCATCATCATCATCATTATCATCATCATCCTCATGATGATGATAATAATCATCAATATCATCATCACCATCATCATATTCATCATCATCATCATCATCATCATCATCATCTTCATCCTCATCATCATCGTCATCATCATCATCGTCGTCACGATCAACATCATCATGTATCTAATGATACAGATGATGACTTGGATGGAGAAGACGACGAAATATATTGAAAGGTAAATATTTAATTAGAACTGTTATTTTATCTTACTTTTTAAAAAAGAGTTACTAAGTACATCATCACCATCACCATCATCTTCTTCTTCTTCATCATCATCATCATCATTTTCATCGTTGACATCAACATCATAATCATCATCATCATCATCATCATCTTCATCTTCATCATCATCATTATCATGGTCTTCATCATCATCATTGTCATCATCACACATCATCATATTCATCATCGTCATCGTTATCATCACACATCTTCATCATCGTCATCTTAAGGCAATCATCATTATCATCATATTCATCATAGTTGTCTTCATGATCATCAGCACCATCATCATCACCATCCTCATGATGATGATAATCATCATCAACATCATCATCACCATCATCATCATCTTCATCATCATCGTCATCATCATCATCGTCATCCTCATGATGATGATAATCATCATCACTGTCATCATCATCTTCATCATTATCGTCATCATCATCATCATTATCCTCATGATCATCGACATCGTCATCATCATCGTCATCTTCATCAGCATCGTCATCATCATCATCTTCATCCTCATGATCGTCATCATCACCATCATCGTCGTCATGATTAACATCATCATCATCTTCATCATCATCGTCATCATTATCATCGTCATCCTCATGAATCATCATCATCATCATCATAATCATGATCATGATCATAATCATAATCATGATCATCAAGATCATCATCATCATCATCATTGTCATTGTCGACATCATCATTGTCATTGTATTCATCAACATCATAATCATCATCATATCATCATCATCAACATCATCATCATTATCATCATTGTCATCATCGACATCATAATTGTCATCGTCTTCATCAACATCATAATCATAATCTTCATCATCAACATCATCATCATCATCATCATCTTCAACATCATCATCATCATTATCATCTCCATCCTCATGATAATGATAATCATCATCATCATCATTGTCATCATCGACATCAACATCATAATCATCATCATCAACATCAACATCAGCATCAACATCATCATTATCATCTTCATCATCATCATCATCATTATCATCGTCATCGTCATGATGATGATAATCATCGTCATCATCATCAATATCATCATCATCATCATCATCACAGTCATAATCATCATCATCATCATTTTCATCGTCATCATCAACATCATCATCATCATCAACAACATCATCATCATCATCATCATCATCATAATCATCATTGTCATCATCGACATCAACATCATAATCATAATCGTCACCATCAACATCATCATCATCATCATCAACATCATCATCACCATGTTCACATGCTCACATGCTCAACTTTTCAATCATCCTTCAAAGCTATATTTTCATTTATCCAAGATAGGGATGTGTCGTTATGTAGATGGTCCTTCCCTCATTAATGCGAAGGTTCTTTATTCAAGTTAGGATGTTTTTTTCCTCTTAGGTTTGCATCTCTCTATTGAACATATATTTGAGACCCATAGTTCTAGAAGTCGAGAAATCTATTAGATATAAGAAGTATTTCAAGGATGCAAAAAATTCCTTTCATTTTATTGGCTATATCAAACAATTTCTTTCTCATCACTTTTTGATTGAAAGGTTTGCCAATATTATGCACTTTTTTTTGAAAATTAATATTTGAAGTAAACTAAGTTTTACTTATTCTTAATTTTTGTGGATTACAAAACAAGTATCTTTGAAGAACAGTAAGTTTTACTTATTCTTAATGTTGGTGAAAAGTTCATATCACTACCTATATGTGGATATGTGTAGAAATTAACCTTCTGAAAGACTACCATAGGACATGATGTCGTTAGAAGCCATTGACTATGTTGTTGTTAGGACATGATGATGATGATGAGGAGGAGGAGGGTCATGATTATGAAGATGACAATGACGATGATGATGACGATGATGGTGATGATGAAGAGGACGATGATGATGATCATGACGATGATGAAGAGGATATTGATGATAATGATTAAGAGGACGATGACGTTGATTATGGAACATCATCATCATAATCAAAATAATCATCATCGTCATCGTCTTCATCATTATCATCATCATCCTCTTCATCATCATCATCATCATCGTCCTCTTCATCATCATCATCATCATCATCACCATCATCGTCATCATCATCATTATCACCATCATCATCGCCATTACCATCATCATCATCATCATCATCATGGTGATGATGATGACGTTTATGAAGATAATGGTGATCATCAGCATTTGCATGATCATCATCATCATCATCACCATCATCATCATGAGGATGACAATGACAATGGTGATGATGATGATGACAATGAGGGTCATGACGACGATGATGATGATTACGTTGATGATGATGATGCTAATGATGAGGGTCCTGATAATGAAGATAATGATGTTGAAGACGATGACAACGAAGATGATGATGGCGATGGTGATGATGGTGATCATTTCCATCATCATCATCATCATCATCATCATCATCATCATCATTGTCATCATCACCATTACCATCATCATCATGATGAAGACGATGACGACGACGATGATGATGATGATGAGGGTCATGATAATGAAGACCACAATGTTGAAGACGACGATGACAATGATGATGATGATGATGATGATGATGACGATGATGATGATGAGGATGATGATGATGATCATGATGATGAAGATGACGATGATCACCATAACGATAATGATTAGGTGATATTGTAGGCATTAGCTAAGATCACCACCATCATCATCATATTAGAATAAAAAATACTATTCCTAAGTTAAAAATACATATACTAAAAAATACATATAGCTAAGTTGAAAATATTGTACCTAATAAAAAATAGTATTATGGAAATACATATAATATAAAATAACATATAATAAAAATAAAATACATATAATATAAAATAATATATAATAAAAATAAAATACATATAATATAAAATAATATATAATAAAAATAAAATACATATAATATATAATAATATATAATAAAAAATAAATAGTCTATTTGGACATTGTCGCGACTCGTTTTGTACAGTTCTATGCAATTTGGAGGTTTTTGTGAATTTTGGAGTAGCTCAAGTGGAGCTCATCGTTCAAATTTGGAGGACACGGTTCACATTTTGGAGTTCACGGTTTCGATTTGGAGCTCATGGATCAACGGGTAAGAATCATGACCTCATTTTCTGGGTATGCTATGACAATGGTTTTTTGGCATGCAACTGTTTCAGGGTTTTATATTGGATGGGCATATAACCGGTTTAGGGTTTTAGTTTTTTGGGCATGCAACCGGTTCAGGGTTTTAGTTTTTTTGTGCATGTTGTGATGTGTGTTCCTTCCTGTCGATCTCAAAAAGTAGCAGTTCAATATTGAATTTCCTTAAGGGGGAAGGGATGCTATGCTATATAATTTGATACTGTCAACTGCTCACTTTGGCAAGCTACTCTGGCACCTCAATCTCATAAACCCATTTCCCAATAACCAGGGTTGGGGTTTACCATCAGTACCCCTATTGGTCATTCCGTTCCTTAACATGTGGAACTGGAGCCTGGAATTCTTGCCTTAGAAGAGTTAGTTAATGAGTGTTGTATTAGAACATGGATTGATCAATATGCTCGTAAGTAAGTAAAAAACATGCTTGTAATCCTGCTTCCACTAGGGAAACTTCATCGAAAGGTATGTCTCATATAGTGCTATGATGTTAGCTTTTTTTTTCCAAAGAAAAAAAACATAATTTTATTTCATCTGTAGAGAGACAAAGTTACATTTTGTAGATATGCAATGCATATTTGTAACCATAGTTCAGATCCCATACAAAACAAAAGTCTATAAACACTACCCAAACTCATTCATCAGATGATAAATCACCCCATCTATCCACAGAAATAGAAATAGAGAACAATTTCATGGTGCCAAGTTCTTTACATGAGAACGGAAAGCTAAAACAAACCATATAGTTAGTAGAATAGTAACAGAAATATCATCCAACTGTCATATCCAACAGTTCACAAACATAGAAATCAATACTGTCCAAAAAAAATAGCGAACATCCAGCTCCAAGCCATTCATCAGCAGCAAAGTGTCATAACGTCTCTGTGATGTTTGTTGTGTATTCAAAACTGAAATTTTAGATTCCCTAGATTGCCAGATTACATTAGGATAGATAAGAGTGAGGGGCAACATTATCTCTTGGCTCACCATAGCCCACCCATCATCAGAGATGCAAGGGAGTAAGGAGCAGTTCTATGTGAATACTCGACCTAAATAGAGTAGTGGTTTACCTTCAGAAATAGTTCCCACTCTTTATTATGTGCCAATATTTTGTTACAACAATTAGCAATATGACTTGAATGAGATGAATCCCCCACCCCTATATGATTATAAAAGGTTTGTCAATGTTGGAATGAACTCGGTTAACCACTCGATTTCCAAAATTGATCTAACTCGGTTTATGAATGATCGGATTTTTCTTCGTGTCATTTACATCATCCATGTCTATATGTATCCGAGCTATGCATCAAATCGAATGGATAACATATACAACAGGGGGGTTGTCCACTGGATATGGGAAACATGTGGATTACCAACATGAGGGAAAGCCATTGAATATGCTAATGCTTGGACTATAATAGACAACCTTGCTTGGACACTAATGCAAACCTGTGTATGAGTTTGAACCAACATTTACATCCACTATATAGGATCTCCAGAGAACTAACATCATTATTTTTCCATTACTATAAAGGAGATGTACAATAAGATTTTCTTGGACTTGTTGATTTCGCTATCAAGCTGAACCTAAATGACAAATAGAGAGGAGCACTAAGCAAGCTAAAACACTTTGTAGGAAATAGAATGAGTAGAGATATAATGATGTTGGTTCCTGGAGATCTTGTAGAGTGGATTCTTGGTTGCTCTATAGTTTCCTCATTAGATGCTTCACTATATTAATCATATATGCCCCCCCCCAAAAAAAATATGATTATTGATTTCAAATATAACATCCAACTGTTCATGAAATGGATAAATGCATGCATTTTCGATATCATCATCAAACAAGGGTTTTCCTACAAAATATTCCTCATCAGAATCTCAACAATATGAACCATCTATTCAAATTCTTTGGATGAGATAATATAATAGGAGAATGGGTTCTTTCATAACCAACAACCAAAGGGTATCTGTCTATACTTCCTGCTTTTTCACCAACTTGAATCCTTCCTTATCAGCTTTCAAACATGGGTTTTCTTCGATGTGCATGCATTTACATTGATCAACTAATGACAGACCCAATTTGACAGTTTCAGCTAACCCGCATTTGATCGATATTGGCTGATATGGATTCTGAAGTCTGGCCAATTTTATCGTTACAATTAGTTGATGAACCCATCACATTTTGGTTCGCATTCAAATTGGTTTGATTGTTTTTATGTGAGTTATCTCAGCAACCGCTTCCCAAATAAGCTATTAAGCCGAATCTACCCAAATGAAATTCTTAAGGGAGGTTTAGAGAAGGATTCAAGTTCCACCATAGCCACGATAGTTAGAGTTTTTTTGCTCACATGTATGCTCGGTCCATTGGAGAAGGATGAAAATCGGTCGTTGTCCTGAGCAGGATTGCCGAGACATGTTTTTTTTATAAAAAAGAAACTAGAAACTGACCCTAGATGATTTAAGATCATTATAAAATCCCTAGGTTAGAAATAAACTCAAACATAACCCAGTATTTTCCAAATTGTAGCGACAACAGGGGTTTTGCAGAATTCTGCCAAATGTTATGGATTTCTTCTTTAAGGTGTTTTATTATAAAAACCTTAGATTAGAAAGAATCTTGAACCTAACCCAGTAATTCCCAAGCTCTAAACCCCATGAGAGCTTGGACTATACAATATATTTTCATTAACTCATTGAATGAAGTAATCAACTTAAAATAACTATTTTATCAAAATATTAAATTTTTTTCTGCATACCTATTAATATCGTCATCAAACAAAACTGTCCATGATGACAGAGTTCAAGAACTCTGTCCACATGAACTATATCTCACAAAATATAGCAAGTGTTCAGCCAAGGAACAGTGACGATTCCTGGTATTATGGCTCACAAGTTTGCGATGTTGCAACCTAATGAAACATAATACCAAGAGTCGTCACCATTATTAGCCAACACTTATTAGCTCTTTTAGAGTTAGTGAATTGAAAGTGGCTAAGTCAATGGAAAAAATAAAGGTAATAAGTTTGACTAAATAAACTGTTTTGATAATTGTACCTACAACTTCCACTACTTGCATTGCTTGCATGCCTCACCTATCTCGACGTAATATCAACATTATTATTATTGGTATGTGTACCTTCTCTCACTGACAGTCTTCTTCCTCTTTATTCTCTAAGAAAACTATATTATAGGGCCTTTTGGCACAGCATTGTTTTGCATGCAACTTTTATTTTGTCAATCTCAGAAAGAAACTTGAACCTAACCCAGTATTTTCCAAATTGTAGTGACAACGGGTGTTTTCCAGAATTCTCCCAAATGTTATGGATTTCTTCTTTAAGGTGTTCTATTATAGAAACCTTATATTAGAAAGCAACACGAACCTTACCCAGTAATTCCCAAGCTCTAAACACTAGGAGAGCTTGGACTATATAATATATTTTCATTAAGTGATTGAATGAAGTAATCCACTTACAATAACTATTTTTTCAAAATAATAATTTTTTTCTACATACCTATTAATATCATTGTCAAAAAAAATTGTCCATAAGGACAGAGTTCAAGAACTCTATCTACATGAACTATATCTCACAAAAGATAGCAAGTGGTCATCCAAGCAATGGTGACAATTCATGGTATTATGCCTCACAAGTTTGCGATGTTGCAACCCCATGAAACATAATACCACAAATCATCCCCATTATTAGCCAACACTTATTAGCTATTTTAGAGTTAGTGAATTGAAAGTGGCTATGTCAACGCAAAAAAGAAAGGTAATAAGTTTCAGTAAATAAAATATTTTGATAATTGTACCTACATGTTCCACTACATGCATTTCTTGCACACCTCACCTATCTCGACATACTATCAACATTATTATTATTGGTATGTGTACCTTTTCCCGATGACAGTCTTACTTTAGGGATGTATTGATGTTTATACCACATATTTGATAGTGTATGCATCCAATACTTGCTAGTTACTTGATCACTATCAGGGAACAACTTCAACTCTATCCTATTAACCTTACTTCATCTAGCTAAAAGAAGTTCACATATTCAGAGAACACAATACTAAGGATAATATATTATCCAAAGAATAATTAACCTTGGCCTCAGGCCATTTTCATTTTACTGAATTCACTGATGGTGAATGTACTGATCAGGGCACTTTCCATCTTTTCTAGCCCTTACACTTGAGTATTTTATGTGTTGTCTCTATTAACATCCTTTGGATTATTGAGGTGGATGATACCCTCATATTACTGATCTCTCTTGTTTATGGCTTCTTTGGATTAGCTACTTCAGTATTAGACTTGAATTCTCTATCCATTGAAGGTTAGTGATGTGGATGTAGTCAAGATTCCTAGATTATAGGCGTTACCTTTGAAGGTTTGTCTAGTATTCCTGTGAAGCTGATCAATTGTCGTCTGTTTGATGATGATGAACATAGTTGTATCTATTCCATGTGCTCAGCAATAGCTGAAGTTGTAACTAAGTTACCTTTGATTTCAATGAAATAACGAGGAACTGATTTTTTCCCCTGGAAAAAAAAGTTACTTGATCACTAATATCAATTGATATTCCATCACTCTTATTGGTAACTCAAATTTTTTCACATTTGTAGTAACCTACAAATTTCAAATTCTTTGTTTTCACAGATTTTTTGTGATGTTATGGGTGCAAACATAGTGGAGATTGGCATCCTAGGGTTGAAATTTAGCATCCTAGGGAGCACTAAGCAAGCTACAACACTTTGTAGTAAATCGAATGAGTAGAGATATAATGTCTGGAGCAGTCTGCATACATCCTTCACTTGAATGATGTTAGTTCTTGGCAATCCTAACATCATTCAAGTGAAGGATGAATGCACACTCCTGCAATATCATGATTCGACCATGAGGTGCTTAGTTGACTGGAAATTGGGTTAGGTAATACTTTGCCATTAATGGAAAATCATGAATCTTATGGTTTATGCTTTGGGTCTTGAAGCAAGTACTAGGTATTTTGATGTCCTCTATTTTTTATTTGACTTTTTATCTCAATTTTCACTGTGTCTGATTTTGTTTTCTCCCTCTTACAATTAACATGATAAGATGACCTTTGTGGTTTAGACAGTTGGTTAGATTTAGAATCAGAAAATATTACAGAATGATATAAATGTTTTTAAAACAATCTTTTCATTCTTGAACGTGCCAAGTAGCAGATCTGGAAATGTCCGCTCTTCACCAGCATGGGTCCTATATATATATATATGATTTTTGTAGGTTACAACTGGGAAATATGCCTATGAAGTGTTGGATTATGCACTTCATAGAAGCACAGAGGTTAAAACACCCATTCTACAGGATCTCCAAGAACTCAACATCATTATTTGTCCATTACTGTAAAGGCATTGTACTAGAAGATTTGTGAGGACTTGTTGATTTCACAGAGAAGTTGAACGTAAATGATGAATAGAGAGGAGAACTAAGCAAGCTACAACACTTTGTAGTAAATGAAATGAGTAGAGATATAATTTCTGCAACATTCTACATACATCCTTCACTTGAATGATGTTAGTTCTTGGCGATCATGTATAGTGGATATTGTAACCTCTTCAGTGCTACTCTGTAGTGCATATATATATATATATATATAATCCATGGTGGTGAAGAGCGAACATTTCACTTGAATGATGTTTGGGTCTTGAAGCAAGTGCTAGGTATTTTGATGTCCTTCATTTTTTATTTGATCATTTTATGCCAATTTTCACCGTGTCTGTTTCTTTTTGGCCCCTCTTACAATTAACAGGATAAGATGAATTTTGTGGTTTAAATAGTTGGTTACCTGTAGAATTATTCAATGGTGTGAGTGATATTTGACGTTTCCTTGCCCTTTTTCCATCCCCTTGTTTTCATCAAATCATTGAGGAAGGTATGATATGGTTAATTTAAGAGCCTTTTAATTTGTGGGGTATAGTCGTTTTTGGTTCTTTCTACTTTGGGATTTCCTTAGGGTTTCCTCAGGGTTGAAAATTAGTATGGGAAAACAAGTTAGTGTTTCCTTAGGGTTGAAAATTAATATGTGAAAAAAAGCATCATCATGAATATACATACTAGATCGGCATAAAAATTTGTTTCATAGAGCAGTATGGGTGAAAAATATAAGACTACAAATCAATGATAAGTTAGGTATAATATTCAGTATAAAAGGAACTTTGGGTAGGAATAAGAAGGCATCAATTCATCCCCCTATGGATTCCTTCAACCATTCATATCGCTCCCCTTCATTCATAGGTCTCAAAATATTTAGTTTCGGAACAAAGTACTTATACAGTTCGATCAAAGCCATCAACTGTGAAAGATGCTGAAAGTAAGGATATTGTTTCATGTTTCACTTTTGTTGTCAAAAGGAATACTGAAAAGTTAGGAAGTACCAAAGCTATTCATTATGTGCACGTGGACTTAATGTAGGGAGAGAGGTCATGTCTACATTTTTTATCTTGAATGGGAGCAATGATGAAACCACAATAGTGGTTTATAGATGGCAATTGTAGGGCAACTGTCAAACATTGGGAATACTCATTGCACTAGTAGGGGCCCTTAATGCAGAACAAAATTATTATTTTAGGGCCAATTGGGGTTGTTACTTCTCTTGTGCACAAGTCCATAGATTTTTAGGGTTATTTTGTGACCTACGGTTGTAAGGAAATCCACAAAAGACTATTATTTTCTATTGATCTCCTTGAAGAGACTGCCAAGAATCACCTAAAGCACAATCCAAATCGGTTTAGAGGGTCTGAAATTAAATGGTATTGGTTTTATTTAGGTTTGTTTACCCCCCTTTTGTGGAGAAAAATCACCCAGAATTCATGATACTGCTATAAATTGCTGTTTGGGAGGTTGGAATAGCCCTTATGTATTCCCAAAATGAAGTTTTGAGGCTGTTGGAGTGCCCAGGCTTGCTCTTTATGTCCATATTTGTGCCCAAATTTTTTTGTTAATGTCATTTCAACCCTCAAATTCAACCAAACATTTCTTAAGTCCTGTTTTTCCATTGTTCGTCACTTTTCATAGGGTTATTCATGCCCAAAACTTCCTTTTAACCCTCTAATTTGGCCCAGATTTAGAGGTACGCCTGTTTGGTGATGGATAAGTGCACAAGGGTGTCCAAGATGGTGAAATAGGGTTGATTCATACTCTTTTTTACTACCAAACAGGTTTGTTTGTTCCCAGAATTCATGTCGATTCTACTATAAGGAATATGAATGAGATTTTAGGGTTGCTTTCACCCACAAATTTCTCATTTTCACAGCAAAAATTGCGAAGACTTCCTCCTATTTCCATTGATCAACATCTTTTATTGCTACAATGTGCCCAGATCTCAAAGTTGGCCTAATTATAGCTGATTTGAGATGATTTACTATTTGTTGTGACATTTAGAATGCTCCCAAAGTGCTCAGATGTGTCCCTTTGATGCTCATACTTGATTCTAGAGTTTTTTATGCCCATAGGACTTCCCAACATTGCTCCTAGTCTGACATTGAAAATACCAAGTTTGTTCTTGAAGCCCTAAATAGGGCCAATTCACCTTGGTGTATTGGTTTATTGCTAGAGGAATGCCTTCCCTCATTATTTGAGGACCATTCACCCTTGGAGAAACATGCATAAGGGCACTGTTTAGCCCTACCAAAGTAGGAATTCATCATTTGAAGCATGCTTACACTATTTTATACACCATTTCATGAGAGATGTTACATGCTTGGAGGTTACTCATTGAGCTGGTCCACTTGGAAGGTTTTTCACATGGTTCGTGCCCTATTTTGTGAAGAACGTTTCTGTATTTGGGGACTGCTTTATAGATTGACTATTGTGCACATGGGTGGCATCTAGGGCCTACAAAACAAGTTGTGTTTTACTCCAAACAATATTATGATGTATAGGAATCCGACAAAGCTAATTGAATCGACAATGAAGTAGGTTTAGAGTATCGATGTTTATATTTCTAGGTTAATTGTTTTTTTTTAATTTAAGTGTCATGTGTGTGACTTGTGCATTCCCACATTCACTTGGTCAATTTAGTATGTATTGGGATGAATTGACCATTTTGTTACCCACTCATTCAGTCATACCCTGATTTGCTTGGTTCGGTACCAAACATGTCACTCCAATCGTTTCAAAGGACGAGTCAGCTCGGTTGGGGGTCAACTTGGTTGAATTGGCCACCTCAGTAGAAACACACTTGATTAAATCTGCAACTATTATTGTTGAAAAGGGGGTAGGCTAGTAAAAGGAAAAGACAATGTTAGGAAAAGGAAATGCAATCAATGAGTGAGAATGGAAAATTGTATGTAACTAAAAGAGGGGCATACATAAGAATTCTTAGGGCATACATTAGAATTTTTTTTAATTCCCAGTGTACTATTGTAGGAATGCCACTATGGAAATAATGCATTGACTTGATATTCACTGTCCCATTAGTATCATAAATTATGGGAGAGCTCATAAAAACATCCCTACACAAATATTAACCAATAAGCCTTGGTTTTGGTGTTTCATTTGGAGAATAAAATCCTATAACAATAGTTGTTATTATGACTCTTAAAGGGTCCTAGATGAGATATGTGCACTTTTAGGCCCTTCAAATTTCAAGAAAAAGAATCCATAAACAACAAGTATGTGCACCCTAGAAAACATGGAAATGATCATAAAACATATTAGGTAAAATGGATAATCATCTACAACATCACAACATCATTCATGGGAAAACTAAAAACCACTTACAACCATCAAAAGTAAGGGTTACAACAACAACGAGTGTAGATTAACGAGATATGAGTGGCCACGAAAATGAATAATCGGGCCAATGAAGAGTGGAAAAGTGACCAGTTAGAAGTTTTGAAGAGGAAATTAATCAAGATTCCTTGAAAAACGAACTCATGTCAATGATGATTTTTGATGGAAGTGACCAACATACCAACTCCGTATCACTTCTATATGAAGTAAATGTAGATGAATGCGAAGATATGTTCTTTGAAGGAGATAGTCCATTAAAGGAGAACCTCCAGGTTTTGTACATACATATATTAACATAAATTGCAGTGTTATATGTGATGCATATGCATAACATATCGTCTCAATCTTGGCAATGTTTAAAGGCCAAAGTACAATGGCCACAAGCATACATATGAAGCTTATTAAGCCTATTGAATTCATGTTAGGAAAAGGCAATGCAAGCAATAAGTGAGAATGGAGACTTGTATGTAACTAAAAGAGGGGCATACATTAGAACTTTTAGGGATACCAAATGCCCACACCTATTAACCAAACTCATTCTTGACAAGCTTTTTCTTTAACAAGTTTTTTGCTTACAAGTCTTTCCATGTTTTTTTGCTTATAATTATTTCCACATTTTTTTGTTGGTATTTTGCTATGCTTATGCCAAATTTTTGTTCGGCCATGGTGCAAGTAGAATCAAACAGGTAATTGTTAGACCTGTCTTCCTCCAGTGAAGGGAGTTTGGGAAGGCTAGAGGAAAGTGAGACATCCAGTAGGTCTACATGGGATGGATCAACTAGATGTCAGAATATCAGAAGAAAATTTGAAAAAAGCATGAATGTTTTTCTCCAAGGAGGGGGGTCATGTTCCTATGATGATGAGATAGTGGGAGACATTGATGTCCCCTTAAGTTACCAACACCTAGTGAAACAATGGGTGCCTAGTGATCTTCCTAAATTAAACACTGATTTTTGTGTGAATGAGAGGATATATAGAATTGCACTGTCGTCATTGCATGGATTGGGGTTGTTTTGCATGGATAACATTAATGTTGGATATTGTAGATGTACATAATTGATGGAGTATGTTGGACCCTGTTACAACTACATTTATTGGATGCACCTGGTCTAATATACATGAAGTATGCATAGATATGGGTTATCAGTGAAATATATATAACTGAAAGACAAAGCTCAAAATAAAGGAGCAACAATGTACATGGACGGAAGGCCAAAAAACACCGGTAATATTGCGGGGTTTATAAACAGTACACAACCAGGTTCTACACTAAAGCAACCCAACTGCATATTTGAGTCGCGTGAAGGAAACCGTGTCTTTGTATATGTAATTAAATCAATAGCTACTGGCGAAGAACTGCTTATTGACTATAATTTGAATCATGTAGATACAAACAATGTTAGTATGGTTGCAATACAACAAACAATTTAACCACCCTTTTAGTAATTATTTTAACATCTATAGGAGTTTTCGTTAGCATATAATTGAAATTATCTACTTTTCATGTTTTCTTATGTAACTTTTAGTATGTTTTTTATGCAGGGTTCTCTCAGGGGGCCCCTGAGAGAACAGGGGCACCTCCATTTTCGTAGATGTTTGTTGACCCGAGTCAAGGCAACATGTATACATCGATATTTCCAATGTAATATTAATTTTAGGATGGACATACAGATACATTGTTATGTATTTTCATTAGTATATTATGTTTGTTTATATAATATTATCTATTTTCCATGTAGAGTGTTGATTAGGGAAGCCAACTGGCTATTGAGCATCCTACTACCACATCAGGGCAACGACCAAACATGAATGTAATTCTCCATTTCAAATACTTTAAAATTGTAAACATATATATCGCCACACATTATGTTTATGTTGTTCTGTATTCTTTCATTTTTATGGCTGCGTTCATGATGGTAATGTTGTCTATCGTTTTTGTAGATTGACAAGGGAAAGTCCCCAGCTGTTGATCAGATGACTGGAACCTTGAGGAAACTAGCAAACCTAAATGTAATTCCACATTCTAAATACTTAAAAAATGTACACATATAAAACATGTAGAATAGTGTTTATTTTTGTTCTGTATTTGTTAGCTTTTACATATTGCATTCATTGTGATAATGTTCTCTACTTTTTTTTGCAGGTGGTTGATCAAGGTAAATCCCCATCTGTTGATCAGACCATTCCCTCGTCTAGGCGTCAGGTAATCCTAGATGTAATCCCTAATATAATTATGTGTGCACACTATTGCTTCAAAGACTAAGCAACTTTTTATATATTTCAAATGCAGACAGGGGATTCCGTTTATCAAACAACATCTCAAAACTCTTTATATAATGAGGTCTCTCGGTTGATGAGAGATAGTGAAATTAGAGAGTCTGTAGACCTGTTGAGGGTGCTACAAAAGACAAGGGAAAAATAAAATGAGGAACTGATTTATCTGACATTGGCAGTTCCACTAACAGAATGGATTGAACAAAGGATTCAATTGTTGTTACAGCAACGTAAACAAGTGGATGGAAGTTATCAAATAAAAATGTAAATTATTTTATAAAAATTTTATAATATTTGATTTTATATGATGTTGAACTTATAATACAATGGTTTGAATTTACAACATGCTATGGATATTATTAGTGGTGGTCAAGTCAATGTTGGTCCCAGTGACAAAACCACTCCACGTACACCACATACTGCTCCCATATTGTCCACTCAACAATCGACGACATGCTCTGTGACACTGCCGAGGGTAGTGGAGGGTGCAACTGATGTTGCCCCACCCACAATAGATGTTGCAAAAGAAGGGGTGGATGCAGGGCTAGATAGAGATGTGGAATCATTTCCTGGATCTTCTCATGTGACTAACACTGGTTCAATAGTGTGTATATTTTTTGTGAATGAAGAACTGGTTCCAATAAAGATAGAGACGATTCCAGGTCATTATAGATATTTCAATTTAGCTTTTATAATTTGTGTCTAATATACCTATAATATTTTCTAATGTTGACTAATGATGGCATTAATGTTTGGCAAGAAATGATATATTTTATAAAAATATGAATGATTTGTCCTTGGAGATCTTTGGGCCCACCATATGCACAATGTGGAACAAGCATCCAAAAGCTTTAAAGGATGATCTAACTAATCTATTGGTTAGTATGTTCAGAAAAGATACCTTCGATACATTGAAGGTACTACAAAAGGATGGAAAACATCTGAAGATTATCTGAGACTAGTATAGGGTTCACCTAGAAAATAACTCTAGGTATGAGATCCCTTCAATGATTCCATATATGGAGTGGAAAACCCTGGTGGAATATGGAAAAGAGAAGGGCTTGAGAAAATCAGGAAAGATACCACCAGGTGGAATAGGGAGGTATGCAATACATTCCAACATGTAGTGGTAATCCTTATTATTACTAGTTTTTATATCAATTTTGCTACATCGACTAATGTATTTAAAAAATTAATTAGGATCTCAGACACATCTAAGGCCACAAAGGAAAGAATTGAAAAAATTGGACAACACAAGCTTGGGCTTGGTGGTTACTCCAACTTGGTGTCCCTATATGTAAGTATCGCAAAACCTGAATCCACATCCAAATATCATACAGATTATTAGTTTTGTTTTGTTCTGGCAAAAGGATTTAAAATTAATGACATCATGCAGATATGAAGGCCAACCGGTTCAAAGAATTGCCCAGTGTGGATTACATGAAGCTTGGCTTCGAACAGGGCTTTGACGCCGTTGTTGAACACCAGAGAAGCTTGTCTAGGAATACTGCATGATATTATACTGATCCATCTGGTGCCCAAGTATGTGAAAATTTTATAGTTTAATGGTAATTTATTAATGCTCATGCAATTTGTTCCTTATAAATAAATTAACATAAATTATTTATTCCTTTTTGTGCAGGAAAGTAATGATCCCGTTCATGTCGAGGATGTAGTACATGACCAACCAAACGAATATCATGCTTCTCATCCTGGTAATGAATTTATTAATGTGCTACTATCTTTTATAGACCATTACAGATGATGAACATTAATTCTAATTCTACACAATTCATCTGCAGAGCATGTAGATGCAGATCATAACACAGAATAGGTTGGGCCTGTACGAGACATTAATGTTGAACCTGTTGATGTTCCCATGGCAGGTAAAAACACACATTTGTAATGTTTTGAAATTAATTACTCGTATTTATCAAAATATAAATATATTAATGAAATATTTTGACATTATTGCAGAAGTTCATCACCCCTCGCCTGAAGTTCAACCTTGCAAGCAGACTAGTAGGGATACTGATGATTAGATTCCTGAAGATGTGACTCTAACTAAATATTTAAAGAGAATAAAAGTAAAAATAAAGTGACTAAACAAATTTTGATTAATTCTTATTTATAAAAAAAACATTTAATGGTTTTTCCCTCTGTTTCATGAATGAATGTTTGAATGAATGCTTTATTGAATGGTTTATTGATTTTATTTTCTGCCATTGACTAAATTAATGTTTTAATGAATGGTTTTGTCATATGTTGAATGATTGAATGGTTTCATGAATGATTTAAATAATGATTTAATGAAAGCATCTTTCAACTATTGAGTGAAATAATTTGCAGTAGATGCATTGTTATTTGCATTGTGAAATAGTGAAATAAATTGTTATTTGCAAGTA